>SCLH01001982.1:0-43314 GCA_004367855.1 Oikopleura vanhoeffeni | reverse complement strand
AAGAGATTCAAAATTTTAAACGAAAGCGCTTGCATATGTGATTATAAACGTACAGTGAAAAAAGTTGTAAAAAATAACGTTTGCTCAAATTTGACCACTAAAACTTCAAAATACTCGACTTAACGTTAGCCAACTTCTAATCAGTGTGTTCAATGCTTTCTTTGAGTGCCACTTCGAAAAAATCGAACACTTTTCTTTTTCGACAACACTTTTGGAAACATGACCCATAAACAAGAAACCATCTATCCTCTGGGGAGTTTAGCTAAGGATGATGAATTGCAAAAAAAAGCCACGAGAGGTCTCTTAAAATTTGTTCTTTAGAATACTGATAGAAAATTTGAGAGTATTTGCAATATATTATTGAGATAGAGGAGTCTATGGTCGCGACACACGACTCAGTCGAAATACAGAGTTGAGTGGAGAATGTCACATCGATGGGAGGTTTGTAGTTACCGGAGGCGAATGGCGATGTAGTGAAGTGAAGGGAACTTTATTGTGATAGGATGATCAATGGTGCATCAGATGATGAGAAGTAATATTGAAGTGTTCAGCTGTTTTGAGCAAGATAGACGGTATAAATCTATCAAAGCAGGTTTCGTTTCTCATGAAGCGTGATGATGTTTTACATAATACAATACACACGAGAAATGTCAAATCAAGTCGCATACCCTTAAGGGCCTCGTGCATTTGTACAGATTACCGGATATCCTTCGTTCCAACGGAACTCCCTCAAAAACGCTTGACATCCTATACGCGCGTGTTCGAACTCCACTAATGTTGTCTTAGATCACTGAATATGATTAATAAGGCAAAGGTCCTTGATAATGTAACCGCTAAATTTTATCGGTGTCTATGCACTCAACAATCAGCTTATATCAAAATCAGTGGCGATTCGAACACGCGCTATATGATAGTGAAAATTTGAGATGGAGGTTCCGTTGGAAAAGGATATGGCGTCTTGACTAGAAACTGTCACTGATGATATATCGTGCCCAAAGTACGTCCATCAAAAGTGATGATTTATAATCCAGAGTAACTTTTGTAACTAGCGAATTTTATTATGGCTTTTTAAGAAAACTTTAAGTTTGACCTTACTGGAGGTTACTCAGCTACAAATATTTCGAATCGGGATTATTTCCAAAAAAAACAAGTTACAAGGGCATTGACGATTTACGCGGCGACCGTGCGTCACAGAGTGTCGAAAATTTTGACCATAAAGCAATACTTGTCGACACGATTGTCATTTTTTTTGATCAGTTTTACCATCTGTATTAAATTTTTTTTATAAACTCTAGTTTGAAATAAAAATTTGCCCTTCTGGACAACAATCACATTTATTTAAATCTGAGTATTCATTATTTATTTAAATACTGCTCAGATAATCACCAAAAAATCTCTCCCCCCCCTCTCACCCCCTAAAAATTTGCCCTTTGAGAAAAATAAATCAATCAAATAATCAATAAAGACAATGGCCCTTTGACGAAAAATAAAAAAATTCAAATCAATATTTGCTCCTTTGACGGGCTAAAAATTGCCTTTGACGAAAAATAAAAAATTAAAATACAATAATTTGCCCTTTGACGTCCCAAAAAAATTTGCCCCCTCTGACTATTCACTTTTTGCAACTGGTTGCCCATGAGCAGGAAAAGTTAAGAAGGGAAATTTTTCAAAAACAGTCTTTTGCCCTTCTACTGCTGTAGCCTCGGACCCGTTCAAATGCTCTACGCTTAAACAATTTTGTTAACAAGATTTAGTTTTTTTAACACACAAAATTTTATTTGAGTTTTTCGTGCAAGATGTAAAAAGTTTGACTTTTAAAACAATTGTTAATATTTCTAATTTTCATAGTTTCTATGTTAGATACTAGTTATGCCCGGGTATATGGATCTGAGATCCAGATCTCCGCCCTGACTGGCAAAACACCCCCTGGGAAAAAGGGGGGCCCCCCCGGTAAAAAAAAATTCCCAAAAAATTCAACTTTTTGCCTTTCAAATTTGGGGCCGGAAAAAAAAAAATCCAGTCCCCTGGGGCCCCTTTGGTGGAGACCAACAACATGATTTCTTGAAATTTGAATCCTTGCCCACACTTAATACATCCATTCTGTCCAATCAGCACCACTATAAAGTCCCAGTGCTGTGACTATCGCTGCTGCACTGATCCAGTCATACCGCCCCTGCAATGGCCAGAGGTAGCCTTAGGAACAGGAAATATGCACGAGATTGTCAGTACTCTGTACAAATAAAAATACAAAATGCAAAGAAAACGACGAAGAACAAATTGAGTAATGACGATGAGGGATAATTATGAACATGAAGGAAAAGGGAAATTCAGGTTGGTTCTATAATTTAAGTTCTCAAAAAACTTATTATTGGTTATTGGTAGCGAACTTTGCGTGAGTTTTAAACTGAGTTCCCGTAGCGAAGACTTATTATCGGATACCGGTGAGACCACCACCAATATTTTGACACGTCATATCAAATTTTTTTTAAATTTTAAGACAACTTTTGTAGGGACACTACCTCTAACCCGTTAAACTTAACTTGGATCGGAGAGATGAAAGGCTGAAAAGCGGGCTCAATGAGTGGCCTAGAGGGGTCTGAGGAGTGTCAAGATGGTCCTAGCCGTTTCAGCCTACCTCTCAGATTCAGCGAAAGGTGCGGTTAAAGGGCTATAGGGGAACCATTCTTTCTCAAAAATTGTCTATATTTGCCAAGATTAATATCAAATGTTTTAGCGTCTAGCTTAGGGGCTCATTGGTTGCCATTGTTTTTTTAAAAACAGCCAAACGCTTGGGTTTGCACTAAATTATTTCCAGGAGTATCATTCACCGCGCCCACCCACTTCCGGTCGTAAAAGGTGCTAAAAATCGCGAAAGTGTTAATATCTATAAACTGATAATAGATTTTTAAGGGAGTGTGCGGTCGATAATCACGGTCTGTTTTGTTGGAGGTTTCAAGTGCAGTTTCCTGTGAAACAATGTTAGAAAATAATCAATTATGTTTTCAATTATGTAGGGTAACTTTTTAGAATTTCACGGCAGCTACCACTCCAGATATTATCAGATATTTCAAGCTACGCTTCGAAAAAAGGGTATGATTAATAGGCCCTCTCAAAAAGCACTAAAAAGCCTATGCCTCATATCATTTCCATGAGATTTTCTAATTGGGCATGGCGGCGCTAAATATATGAATAAGGATGCACTTTGGGAGCCAGTTTCATATTAAATTTCTGCCCAAGTGGGTCAAAATTAAAAGTATCAAAACATTTCACGGTCGAAATGGTACTTTAATCTCAAATGACTTTGTGATTTTATTTTAATTCAACCTTCGAAAACGAACTTTCTCGAAAAAATCTCGAAAACTAAAATAAATCTTATGGGTTAAAAAAACTTGATAGAAATCTCTACAAAAAAGTGTAATCAAAAGTATAGTAGCAGTAATAGTTATACTTGAAGCTGAGATTTATTAAATGCAACAAAATTAAACTCGTGTTTTCAAACATTCATCAACGGTAATTTCACATACCTAACATCACGAAAATAATAGCAATAATTTCGCCGCCGTGAAAACATCCGTGACTCCCAAGTTCTTGCATGAAACATGGCCAATTACTTGTCACAACCCATGCTACATCTACCAAAGTGTAGTTTCATTTGAGCTAAAATAGTTTGTATAAAATTTTGTTCACGGTACTCAAGATGGTTTTTGTGTTTTTAATCAGGACCGGGAAAAACAGAAGAGAAGGTTATGTAGACAAAAATATCTATCTCAGATATTTTTTTCTAACGGTCGTCTCTAAAAACAAAAAAAAAATGAGTACCGACAGCGCCAGGTGGGAGTTCTGAAACACTAAGTCTATCTTCAATGTATTTTTTTTGCCAAAACGCCTGAATGGAAATTACTATGAGAAATTTTGTGCGTATTTTTTGTCGATAATTTGAAAACTTTATTGGAAAAAGATTTGAACAAATAGTTGTTTTTCACTATGGTAAAGGTGTCAGAAGTTTTTGCGGTCGTTGCCAAAAATCTCGTAAAATTATCCATTCACTTATTGTAGAGGGTTGCGACTTAACATGGGGTATTGTTTTGGACAAAAAATTTAACGTGGGGCAACCCTACCCTAGCTAAATAAGGTCAGAACTTCTTATTTGTGTCATGAGAGAAAAATCCGTCCGGATATAATAAGGCATTGGTACTCTCTTCTACTACCAGATCCAGTTTCGTCTTTTGGAAGAGGTATTATCTTCGAGTATTGAGTTAGCTTGAGAAAGAAGGTGACCAATCAAGCACGCGTCCGAATCTCTTATTATTAACTCCCGGTAGTGTCTTTGGAGGCCACCCGTGGCTGCGATGGCTTTAATCGCAATTGGGACCCTTAATCATTGTTATGAATGACAATTCGCAGAAGGTGAAAAATCAAACTATTTTGAATAATTGACGTTTTTGTGCCTTTTTTATTCGAAAATTATTCTTACTCGTATTAAGTACTCTATTTTTTGCAGAAATAATCTTTCAACACTAATCGAAAAAATGCCTGGAGCGGAATCATGAAAAAAAAAATTCTAAAGCTTTTTTCCTACATCCTAATGTCCAAAAAATGAATCAGTTGACCGTATATCAAGGAATAAGGGTAAGTAGTATGATGGTTTTTTTTTCAGAAATTACTTAACCCTGTGAGCACAAAGCCTTTATAAAGGTTTTGCATATGTCAAGATCATTAATAAATTTGCACAAAAACATCGTAGAATTGTCTCGTTCAATACATTAAAAGAATTTTTGCCAATGATGTCAAAAACAATAAACTATTTTTGGAAATTTTGGTCAAAATTTACGGAGGGTTGATTTTGAGAGTTTCCAAATTTTACCCAAAAATTAAAGCACTATGCTCAATTGAAATTTGACAATAGCCAGTTTTAGGAAAGTGGTAGTCCTGTTGACACTCAATAACAAGACTAATTTCGTATACCAGAACAGATTTTTTTTCAAAATGATATTTCCAAATTTTTCGATTTACAGTATGTTCCAAAAATATTTAATTATAAAAGAACTTAATTCGAGCAATTAAATTATGTTCACAGAGTTCATCTTGATTATTATATCCCACCAAAATAATATAGAAGGTGAACTAATCTGCTTGTATAGGCGGAATAGTATACCACATTTTTTTTGAAAATTGTGAATTTTTTCATCAAAATTTTAAACCTATTAAAATATTTTGGAATTGATTATAATATAAATCAATCAGAAAAAACGATGACATATGATCAGATCTGGGCATCGATTTCAATTACCAAAATAATTGAGAACCCCACTGTGAGCTTGTTATCACTGTGATATGCTGTAGCGCTTGCTCTTATCAAGTAAATTTTACAACTAAAAAGTAAAATTCTAGGAATATGAAATGTTGGATGCAAAAATATATCGTTTGAACTCCTATTCAAAAAAAATTGAAACTACTACCTGGCTTTGCTGTAATACGCGCTGAAAAAAGCTTTATAAAGGCTTCGGTGCTCTTGGCGGACACTTTTTTTCTGTGTGCGCACACGGGTCAAGAACAATTGAAAACAAAGGTGAAGTGGTCTTTAATAAGTTTTAAGACTTTTTCCATTACATCAAGTCAAAAACGGATCACCGTGACCTTCAATTAGAAAATAAGGTTTTGGTTCAAGTGAACAAAATAGTGATGAATACGTCGAAAAAATTTTGGCAATAACACCTAATTCAAGAGTTTGAACATAATAAAATTTTCCAAAAACGTACGTGATCTTTTTTTTAAAGGAAATAAGGATTAATGTTATGACAATATTTAAACCTTTATTTTGAATTATTTTCGTCACGTATTTTATTTCGAATTTTGTGACGTAATGTGAGTACTTTCTAAATTTTACTGTAATATGGCCGAGTTTTTTTTCAAAATGCTCACGTCAATATCACCGTGGAAGGACGCATTAAAGAAGAAGCGTAAACGAATTTCTTAAGACTTGTTTATTTGCCATTACCAGTATGGCTCCGGTTTCAACTAGAGCATTTAAAGAAGTTCAAACTTCCGAAATACTGATTTACATAAAGAAGCGTAGGCGAAAAAAAGAAAAGAGTATTCTTTCTATACGAGAAATAAATATTCCAACATAAAATTTAAGAGGCCACTTTTACTAGATGAAATTTTGTAAAAACATTCAAATTTTTTCTGCAGCTCTTAAATACCCAAATTGGGTGACGGTTTAATATGTTAAATTGAAAATGTCAATTAACCTAAATTCGTGTTATTATCACACTGTCGTGAGAAGGCGAAAAGCAGAGAGTTTTATTTCTTATCACAATTGATACTTTTTATAAACTGTTTAACAAACTTTTTTTTTATAGGACGGTACGAAGAATTCTTGAATAATAGGATTAGAAATCTTATTCAAAGAAATTTTAAATTTAATTAGGGAAAACGAACCGAAAAAATAAAGATTGTATTTCTCATGGTCCGATTAATCTTGCGAAGAAATCAGAAAAATTGTAATCAAAAACAAGAAGGCATGAAGTTTTTAAACTTCATCAACAGTTCTAGGAAGAAAATGTACGCGTCATTGGGTTGGTACGTAAGAAAAGGGTACCTAGTTACCTCAACTAGTACCAGTTCACCTTAAATGTAGTATATATTATAAATTTATTCTGCATTGATCTGGGCTGTCCCTAACAATTATTGTATTTTTTTAAATATGATGGATAGTGCATTGTTGGCAAAATAAAAAAAACGTTGAGTGCCCGTATACATATTTATTTCGGCGCGGGAAAATTTGAAGAGAATTTCCCAATTCAGCCGATTCTCCGATATGCTTAAATTTCGACGAAAAAAGACATCTGTTAATTTCAGCAACTTACATGGCACATGATATGCACATGTTAACTCCCCAAGTGTCATACAAATAAACAGCAATATAAGCATAAATTAGCATGCTAAGCGTTTTGGCCATTCAGCGGATAATGTTTCTTCGCCGAAGAACTTTATTGATAATACCATTCTCACTCGTCTGTTTTCCTCTCAGCATAAAGGTGCTCGATCGTGTTGACTGTCCCGGTTGAATCTAAAAAACTATATAAAAATGTAAAAAGCAATTCGATTTCCTGAAATCAAAAATTCCTAATTTACCGGAAATTTTAAGCTGGCAGCATTGACATATTCACGGTGAATATTCTGAAATACTAAAAGCTTATAGAAAAACGAAAAATGCTTATTCTTGTAAGATTACCCTGAATCTGCGAAAAAATCTCACAAATTATTTTTGAACGCATTAAATCCAATGTAAGTATGCAATAACAAGGGGTGAAAAAAACAATTTTCCAAAACTGAGAAACTAATTCCCTTCCCAGGACCGGTTTTTAAAACTCAACATGAGCTCAAATTTTCACAGATAAGTACGGTAGTATGTCAAACTTAATCGAAAAGATGTTTTTGATCCGGTGACTAAACAAACTAGAACGCCAAATAATGCCACGATTGTCACAATTTCAGACTTCAAAAATCCATCTCCTCCAGGAATATATTGCAAAGGGCTCAAATTTTATCAAAGTACTCCTCAGAAACTATGTAAATAATTGATCAACAAGATTTTTTTCAATTCCAGCTAAAACTCGAAATATGATTTTTGGTCAATTTTCCCAAAAAATTTCCGAAAAAAAAGTGCTCTGAGATTTTTTCGAAGTAGGTCGCAAAAAAAGCCAGTGAAACATGATAGAAAGTTGGCTTCGTCAAGGCAAGATAGTTTTAGTTTTGTGGTGCAATTCGGAGCAACGTTATTTTTACTCATCTTTAAAAAAAATACTTAGAAAAAAATTCGAAAAGAAATGCGGATAAATTTCGAAAATAATTTTTTGGATGATGGGTTTAGTAACTTAATTATCACCCGTAATCAATTGGACATTTTTAATGCTTTAAAGGCCTTCATGTTAATCAGACAGAATATATCCCCTTAAGAACTTTTTTTAAAAATTATCAACAATTTTAAATTAAGTTTTCATAATTAACTTACCCGACATCTTCACAAAATAGAAAGTCAGCGTAATTTCACTTGATGAGGTCTCAGGTTCCAACAGTCGGAAGTTACAGAGCGTATGAATTGTAGCTATATGTTAATTATCGCCTGTAATTAAAAATTTGAAGCTATTATCAAAATCCAACAAACGTTTCTAAGAAATTAATTTATGGGTGATCAACACTACATGGAAATCGAAAATTAAATTAAATTTTCTCAATTGTCTCGCAAGAAATTAGTCCCAAACGGTCGGCCATATCCTTTTCCCAACCTAAGTGGATCTCGAAAGATGCTTGCATATCTTATACGCGTGTTCGAATTCCCACTGAGTGTTGTCTTAGTGAGTGCTGGGTAGATAATAGGCAAGGATCCTTGGTAAATTCGACCGCCAATAGTGATCGGTGCGTAACCACTTGAAGCGCAAATCCACTAAGCACAATCACTTAGACAACATCATGTGGAATTCATATACATCCGCTAGTAGACTATGCAACGCATTTCTCAAAGCATAAACTTATGGTTGAGAAAATGATTAATTGCCATTATTATCCCGGCAACAATAAAAACTTTATTTCCTATTCTTTTAAAGCGGCAAATAGATTTTTATAGTTACCCAGGAGTATATAATGGCATATATGGCGATAAGATGCAATTCCTCATATTACATTTTGTTTGGAAAATAAGCAGCAAAATTGACCGAGGCCGATAGAAAGCCGAAATGAAATTTATAAATTTTTAATTAAATTATAAAGTAAACATCTCAATCGACCAAAAAGCCGATAGAAGGAGAATTTTAAATTGAAATGTTTTGGAAATGGCAGTCCAAAGTGGCAAAAATCACTGAAAGTCAAAATAAGTAATATGATAAGTTAAGCACAACCAGTGCCACATCGAAACTTGTTTTTTGCAAAATTCGGAATATTTTAAAAATTCTAGGGTTGAAAATTCGCTTTTTGTTTAACACAAATTACCGATTTTGCAAAATCAGTTCCCTGCGTCATCTTGAGATGATTGTTAATTTTTCATACATTTAAACATTGAAACCAATCTAACCCTGAATACAAGAAAAAAAAGTTCCGCAAGGCACCAAAGCCGATATATCGGCCTACTTTGGACGTTGTTACAGAAAGCTCAAGTAGTTGAAGCTCCAATTACGTTGCAATAAAGAAGTTGAGAAGTTATATTTTTGCATTAAACTTTCAAATTCAAGAATTTTAGATTTAGTGTCTAGAACAAGTATAGTTTAAAACCACGGTGTGCATATCACGGTGAAACGTTGCTCACGTAGCCTTCGACAATTTTATTATTATGGGTACAAGCTACAAGTATCTGCCCTAGGCGTCACACTGTAATCCGATAGATCTTAAATACCGATCTATAAGTTATTTTGAAAAAAAGTAAGAAACAGAAAGATGAAAAAATACCAAAGTTTGTATGAAAAATGGCTATTATTCAATAAATAGAGCTAATTACTTTTATATTATTTTAATTTTCATATAGTATCAAGCGTGACGGTGACAATTTGATTGATTAATTAATTTAATCAATAATAATTTCGGTTACCCTTTAAGTGCCAAAAATGTGGGGCCATACGCTTCTGAGTGCCCATATTTTGGGCACTCGTAGTTTAAATTTATTTTGGTTTGAACTTTTGGTGGAACTATTTTGAACTATTGTTGATACTATTTCGTGAAGCTGTTATACGCATGTCGATTGCTCATGGTTTATAACCATCCAAACATAATGCGATCGGGGTTTTGAGCAGGTGTAAAAATTTCAAACTCTCGGTCGAACCAATCATATAAGATAGGGAACCTGGCCCCTTCCCTTTGCGTTCGTTCTTTGACCTCGATCTGAGTGTTGCTGCAGTAGGGAGGGCAAAGAAGATTGACACGTGTCTAAAAGTTCGTCGGGGTTTGTCGCTAAAGTAAGGGGTTGGTCCCTATAAGGGGTTGGTCGCTAATTAAAGGGGATTCCAGCCCATAAGGGATGGTCCCTAAATTAAGGGGGGTTTGGTCGCTAATAAGGGGATTCCGGCCAAATAAAGGGTTTCGTCCCTAAGGTAAGGGGTTTGGTTCCAATTAGGGGTTGGCGTGCCCTGAATAAGGTACATTCCTAATTAAGGGGTTTGGTCCCGATTGAGGGGTTGGTCCTTATTAAGGAGGTTTGGGTCCCTAATTAAGGGGGTTTGGTCCATTTTCAAAGTCATTTTGCTCTTAGGGGCCCCACTCAGCGCTTGTTGAAATTATTAAGGAGTGATTTTGGTTTCTTGAATATCTATTGACCTATGAAACGAACCCTTACAAAAAAGTGCATTGTTCCAAAAATGGTTCAAATTTGAAATTTTGCTCTCTAGCGCCCGTGCAGGCCGGTTTTTAAAATTTTTAAGAACATGACCTTTACAAATTCAAAAGGCCTGCAGGGGCCGCGTGAGAGCAAATTTCAAAATGAGTCATTTTACGAAATGTACTTTGTTGCTAACATTCGTTTCTAAGGTACAGTCATCGATACAAGGAAAACACGCAAAATGACTCTTAAAATGTTTCAAAGGGGCCCGCTAGGGATGCTAAAATGGACCCCAACCCCCTAAATTAGGGACCGAACCCCTAATCAGGGACCAAACCCCTTAATTCGGGACCAAACCCCCTCCATTCGGGACCAAATCCCTTAATTAGGTGGACAACCCTTAATTTAGGGATCAAACCCCCTAAAAGAAGGGACAAAACCCCCCCCTTAATTAGGAACAATGAATCGCCGTATAACTAAAGTTCCGAAAAGTTCAAACTAAAATCAAAGTTATAAACTACCGAGTGCCAAAAATTGGGCATCAAGCGCGGGCAACTTTAAGTGCCTCAATTTATGAGGCTCTTGAGATGACAAAATTATATTTGTCGGCCGTTAAAGACGCCTTTTTTGTCATTGAAATATTAAATTGAAATTTTGATAATTTCACTTCCAAAAAAAAATGATCGTATCAAGATAGGAATAAATTTACTGTTAAGTGTGTTTTGTATGCTCAAAACCTTGTCCTAAAAACTTGGCGTATCTAACATTTGGGTTAATTTGATGTCTAGTTTCGAAATAATTTATCCAGAAGTAAACTTCGCGAAAATCTCAAAAACAACTCCCGAATTTCAGACCGCAATACAAAAAATAATGTGTATTTTTTTTCGGAATCACCGCAAAATTCCTTATAAAATGTTTGGAAGAAACAATTCGTGACAATTTTTTTTGCCTTTTTAAAAGCTGTTTAGTAGGCTTGAGCCGATATATTGAGCCGATATATCGGCTCTATGATTCCAAGGGTTAAACCGATCGCTTCTGAGGGTTAACCGATCGCTTGAAGAATATTTATAAATTTCTTTCCAAGTTAGTTTTTTATTCATTATTTGATGTACATCAAATTATTCCGATAGAACTTTTTGTAGTTCTCGTACGATTTTCTTTAATTTCCTGATATTTTTCGTTAAGCAGGAAATACATATGTCACTTTAATTTGTATAAAATAATTCTTTAGAATTTACAAGGTTTAATAAAATTTAGATAATTTCAATGCCAAACTCTTCAAAATTGAACAAAAAGCTTAGAGATATATATCACTGAAAACCTGATAAAATTATTGCGTCTATATATATTTTATTGTCTCGGTAAAAAAATATTTTGTCAGACTTTACTATATGTTTTTAATGTGTCGAAAAAGTACTTCCGGTTGGAGATACAACTTTAAAAATACCACCAATAAATTTCAAAGTGTTCAAATACTGTACGCTGATACTTTCAGCGAAATTCGAGAACTTTTCTATTTCCTTTCTCATTTGCGACTCCCACCTCCTAAGAAGAAAAGTTCTTGAATTTTGCTCAAAGTATTAGCATGTTACAATGCTGCATGTTGAGTTATGGTGCGCACCATAAAGAACTAGATCTGTGAATTATATTCGCGTTATTTATTCTGAATTTCGGTTGGAGATTCTTAGAATTTTTTAAACCGCAAAAAAATTTATGTTCTGAATAGTCGCACAACGTCGTGGTGGGAGAGTACTTTCAAATATCAAGTAAGCATGTTAGCAAATCATAAAAAGCCTAACGTCTTCCTGCCTTGGCCGGAACGGCCAATTTTTCAAGAATTTTGGTCATAAAGCTTATTGATAATATGCTAAGTGCCACAAGAAAAAGTTTACTTTGCAGAAAAATTCAATTTTAACTCCATGGACCATAAATCATGGTGTCCAAAATCGCCCTAGAATTTTTAAACTTCGGAAAATATAATTGGAAAAATTTTAGTTTTTAAGATATATATGCTAATAATGGCTGTCCTATCGTGCGAAGTTAAATTAAACCCTTTCGACCTTCATGAAAAAAATATTAGTTTGCAGGTGCATCAGTATTTTTTTCGATTTCGTTAGATTTTTCTTTTCTTTTACTGTATACGATTCGATCTTTCCTTACATACCGATTTTCTCTGTTAGCCAAACAAACGCCAAGGTTAGATAGCACTATAAAACGTCGCCTTACAATGTGAGCAAGTCATAACAAAGTCTAACTTTTTCCTAAATTTGCCAGAACGACCTTTTTTTGAGAAGTTTGGTCATAAATCTTTAATTTTTGATTATATGCTTAGTGCGTCTGCAGACTTTAACCAAGAAAAAAGTGCTCCAAATATAAAAAAATAAAGTGTAATTCGATTTCTACGGATCTCAGGAGAAAAGTTATCATCAAAAGAAAATTCAATTTTAATGAAATAAATCTGAACTTGCCCTAAAATCAGTTTTTCGAGTCTTGATTTGTAGTCACTTTCTTTTACTTTATAAAGCACCGAACATAAAACGGCACCTTTAAATTTTGAAAACTAAAAAAATATAACTTTGTGACTCATAGTCATAATCAATGATTATTAATCATAACGATTTCATGTAAGTTTGGTCATAAATCTCAAGATACAAGTAAGTTTATTCGCCAGTTTTTAGTATTAATTAAGGAGGTGGTTTTAGTGAATTTTGACATTCTGGAGGCTCTGTACGGCTAAACTGATGGCGGTGGGAAACTTTGAATGTTGTTCACAGAGACCTTAAGACAGTTGGAATTTTAATTTTTTTCTGCATAAGGAAGTTGAAAAGTGATATTTTTGCATCCGACAGTTTATATTCTAGAATTTTAAGTTTTAGAAAATATAGTTAGAAAAGCAAGGTATACCATATCACGTGATAAACGGTCATAGTTGTCTTCACAAGTTACATTTCTGTCGGAAACGATGCAGAAGTATCTGGTTAACGTCACAGTTTTGTCCGCTTTGATTTATATCTCATAAATCATAAGTAATTTATAAACAAGTCAAAAAATTTGATGAAAAAATCATGATTTTTGATAAAAAATGTTTATTTTTCCCTATAAAAGCAGATTTTTACACTTTTTTCTATTATTTTCAAATGAATATGGTAATGAAGTACACTTGTGTACAATTTTTGATTGCTTAAATTCACTATTATAATAATTAAATTTTTTCATGGGATACTTGAAGTTGAAAATTTAGAAATTTCACTTCGGAAAAAAGCCCCTAGATACCAATTAATTTTTATGTCAACTGTTATGCATGCACAAAACACTTTTCTAAAAACTGGCTTATCTCACATTTGTATTTTATGTCTAGTACCGAAATAATTTTTTCGGAAGTGAAACGTAGGCGAAAAATCCGTATGAATCAACACCCCGTATTACTGGAACCAAACATTCGAAAAAAATGTCAATTATTTTTTGGGAGCCGAATTAAAATTCGTTATAATGTGTTTGAAAGAAAAGATTCTACGATTTCGTTTTTTGCCTTTTTTTAATAATTTTAGGTATGCTTGAGCAGGTAAGATAGTATTTCGGCTATACTGTAATTCGGCTACGGTAGCCGAAATTATATATAGCCGAAATAAATAGTGATTCGGCTATATGGTTTTTAAAAAAGTGATTCGGCTATTTGCTGACTTTCATTCGGCTACGAAATTATTACTGATATTCGATCATGGAATTCTTACTGTTATTAGCAATTAGGCGTCGGGGAGACTGACTGTAACTCGGCTACCGAATTAAGACTTCTTGGTTTCGCGAAANTCATCAATACCGGAGAATTTGCATAATAATTTTCTGCACCTTTTTATGAATTATTTCCTAGTTTGATTTCAAACTTATAAATATTTGACGTTAAATAGTGCTAAAGGGCAATAAGCAAATTCAGCTGCTTATTTTAATACAACTCGATCATTTCCTTAATTTATTATCCGGCTGGTTATCGACTCGGGGAGAGCAATGTAAGTGAAACACAGCGGGCGTTCACAAGCACAATTCTAGGTCACAAAAAACGAACCATTTTTCAATATTCTAATATTTGATAATCAAACTTTTTTTACAATAATAATACATAAAAATATATTTATTATCATTTTACATAGAACTTGAAACCAGAAATGTGTTTTAATAATTTTGGTGAGTTTAAGCCCTGGACGAATATTTTATTAAAGAAATTGTCTCTAAAACAGATTTTTAAAGAAGGTATTATCAGTTAGTGATAATTATGGATGAATAAAATCAAATCATCTTCATAATTTGTTTATTATTAGTATTACATGTATATTTTTTTGGATATATTTCATACTATTAAACATTTTCGCCTCGATCTCGACGCTGCTCATGCAATTCATTTAAATATCGATTTTGTCATCAAACCCCCCTTTTTGTGTCCGCCGAAAAAAATTCGAAAATCTGCTTTTTTTTTCGACGCCACTTTCAGACTCACGCGGTAATAAAAAATGATGAAAATTGAAGGATAGTACGAACTGCGTGTCTTTTTAAGGAGCTTTTTGAAAGCGTAGGTGTCGGCGTAGGTGGGATTGTATCAGGATTATTGTTAAGTTTAAAATTACCACGAACGTTGGTTCATTTAGTTACAAATGTTTTTGGAATATTCCACCTTTGCTAGTTGGCGGAGGAATGACCTTGGAAGGAGCTCAAATCAGCGACACCCACTCCCTCAAGGGTGATTCGATTTTTTTTCGGGGGGAGGGGGTTCATCCCTGTTTATAACATAATTATCTATTGTAAACACCCTAATATAGTGGTAGAATAGTATTACGGCTATACTGTGATTCGGCTACGGTAGCCGAAATTAATAGTGATTCGGCTATATTGTTTTTTAAAATAGTGAGTTCGGCTATTTGCTGGACTGTCATTTGGCTACGAAAAATATTACTGATAATATTCGATCATGGAATTCTTACTGTTATTAGCACCTAGGCGTCGGGGTTTTGAAAATCATTGGTCAGCCAATCGAATCAACAGAATGTAGTTCAGTTACTTCCGCGACGTGACATTTTTATCTTTCCTACAGACACAAGAAAAGAGTAAGTTTATAAAAATCTGACTACCGACCGAGTGAGCTCGCTATAAAAGTTTTACTAACGCTAAAAAGTTCACTAATTTAATGAGTCGACTTGATTATCCAAAAGTAAATATTAATCTGTTTAAAAAAATTAATCGACTTTTAGATAATTTTGACGAATAATTTACGCATAAACTGACCAAAAAATATTTCTCGCATGAATTTGTTTAATCCTCATTTATCAGATTTATCATTTAAATTATATTTATTTTGATAAATAAACTCACAAAAAATGCAACTTAGTTTTAATCTTATGTGACTTTGATTATATTTTGTCCTGAAAGACATGCATTATACGAGTCTGAAAATGTTTTGCAGTCGTCAAACACATAGCCGAATTACAATCAGTCTGTCTGACAGAGATAACCGAATAATTATTATGGAGTTTGGCAACCAGCCGAAATTTAATATAGCCGAATAACATTTCATAAATAGCCGATAACATTTCAAATATGCCGAATAACATTTCATAAATAGCCGAATAACATTTCAAAATAGCCGAATAACAGTCAAATATTTTAGTGACGCGAAATACTATATAGCCGAAATTGTAGCCCCAAATACTATATAGCCGAATCACAGTATAGCCGAAATACTATCTTACCTAAATATAGCTGTTTCTTCATTACAAAAGTTAATTTTATTTAAAAAACAGTTTTATTTCCACGAAAATATCGAAAAGTGTCAGGACGTTTGGAAAAATTGTATAATTTAGAAATTTTTGTTAGGACGTTTAAGAAACTGTCATGACGTTTGTTGTCAAGACGTTTGAGAAGGTGGTGTACTTGTTTTTACTCTTTTGCTAGCAGGGATCTGCGCGTCGCGCTGTGGCCAAAAACAACTCTTAAAAGATAGTGGTGTTTGACAGAAATCATTTTGACATTCAAAAATTCTGATATTGAAAAAAAATTAAAATAAAGTTTTAGTTCTTAAGGGGGTAGTGTCCAGCAAAAAAGTTTGGCTGAAAAAAATGTATATAACTAAATCGACCAAGAAAAAAAGGTTGGTCGGGGTTTCACAGCGCTATCTGGTGTCTAGCGCCCTCCAGCGGCAATATTGTAAATAGCCTTGATATCGCTCTGGATAAAATAAAAAGAGAACCGCTTGGAATTTTAACTTAAAAATAAATGCAAATGAATACTAGGATTACCTTCTTGGTAATTTGCTCTAACAAAAATCAGATCGATTGATTTTAACATAATCAAACATGAAAAACATATTTATTTTTAGATTTTTTTGACAAAAACAATGCATTTTTATTACAAATATACAAGAAATTAAAAATTCAGACAANGTCGCAAAAAAGTACAAATCGTCGGACAACTTTTACTTCTTTGATATATTTAAACAAAATCTTGCATCCTAAAAAACAATCTAAATTAACGGATGGCTCGTCCAATCAGAAACGTGCTTACAAAAAGTGACGGAATTATTTTTTCAAAATGTATCTCCTCCTGAGTTTTCAAGGTTCAACAATGATTCATGTTTTAAATTAAACCGGACAGAACGTGAGCAGAACCGTCAAGGTGAGTTTGTTGGAAAATTTTTTTGATTTGGCTTCATATCATCAAAACAGTATTTTGCTCTAGTCAACATAGGGTCAACATACTGTTTTTGATGATTCTGAAGCCAAATCAAAGAATTTTCAAAAAACACTCACCTTTGCGGTCTGCTCACGTTCTCTCCGGTTAATGTTAATCATGAATCATGTTGTACTTTGAAAACTCAGGAAGGAGGATACATTTTGAAAAAATTTTCTTTTTGTCAAAATGTATTCCTCCCTGAGTTTTTAAGTACAACAATGATTCATGTTTTAAAATTAACCGGAGAGAACGTGAGCAGACCGCCAAGGTGAGTTTTTTGGGTAAAATTCTTTGATTTTGGCTTTCAGAATCATCAAAAACAGTATTTTGACCCTATGTTAACTAAGCCAAAATAACAGTTTTTTGGTGATTCTGGAGCCAACGAAGAATTTTCCAAAACCTCACCTTGGCGGTCTGCTCACTTCTGTCTCGTTAATTTAAAACATGAATAATGTTGAACCTTGAAAACTCAGGGGAGGAGATACATTTGAAGAAATAATTCCGTCACTTTTGTAAGCACGTTTCTGATTGGACGAGCATCTGTTAATTTGAATTGTCTTTTAAGATGCGAGATTTTTGTTTAAATATATCAAAGAGAGGTTAAAGTTGTCCAACGAATTGTACTTGTGCGACAATTGGCTATCGAAAACCCTTAAAATGCGACGATCACCCCCTTAAGGGAGTGGATGTCGCTGATTTGAGCCTCTTCAAGGTCATTTCCCGCCAAACTAGCAATGGTGATATTCAAAAACATTTGTGACTAACAGAACAACCTTCGCGGTAAATTTTGTAACTTAACAGTAATCTGATACAATTCCACCTACGCTGACCCTACACTTCAAAGCTTCTTAAAAAAGACACGCAGTTCGTACCTACTTCTTCAATTTTCATCATTATACATTATTTTTTTGTGTGCGGCTCCAGAGAAAGCCTAACAAATAATGCAAAATTGCTTTTGTTTAAAATTTTGCTTTCAAAATCGGCGGACAAAACGCAAAAAACTAAAATTTTTGAAATGATCAGTTTGGGAGGCTCAGGCAAAAGTCTCCTACACCAGTTGAGAGATATAGTTCCGACTCATACTGCATCGAAGCACAGGACTTGTTTTACAATGCATTAGAGATTTTTTTTTGAAATTTTGATTCGGCGTCTCTTGAGGGCCATGCTCAACTTTTCATTTTGAGCCTAAATTTTTGACAAAATTTAGAAAACCAGAAAAAAATGCTTCAAAATATTTTTTTTCGAAATACAAACACTTTTAAGGATTTTTGGTGCAATTTTTAACTCGGTAGCGTCAAAAGAAACAAATTAAACGCACTTTGAATTTCAAATCATAAATAAAATCATAATTTTTGTTTCGTTTTTTGGCCGCCAAAAGCAAAAATTCTGAGTAAAAAGACAATTATGCATCATGTTGAGACTTCTTCGGAGCCTGACACAAAAAAAATACCGCGTGGAGTCTGAAGTGGCGTCGAAATTCGCGCCAGATAGAAAACCATACTCGTTGTGTTATCAAACAAAGTAATCGGGCTGAATGATGATGACGCATCAATAAATAACAAGCGCAATGGCGAGCTCGAGAATTCCATGAAAATCCTCAAAATAGCCTTAAAATGAAAATTCAAAATACAAATGTTTAAAATTTTCTTTAAGATAAATGAGCTATTGAAATTTGTATGCAGGAATCTTAAAACTATAGAAATGTCACTTAAGGGTATCCCTGCTCCTAATTTGACATTTCTCGATAAATATTAGCGCGACAGGGCCTCGAGGGATATAATTCAGATTAGCCCAATTTGTAGAACTAGGCCTTCATCTTTGCGTAACACATGTGTCAAAACTTTTTTGCATGAATACAACTCCCAGACACATTAGCGAAACAAGGAGACCTAAGCCAAACCGAAATTCCTACTCTTCTGAGGTTATATTTTGAAATAAACCTAAATTTAACATAACCTGTATTAATTAGTATACAAAACTTACCAGGTGGCGTTTTTGTCGATAAGTGCTATATTTTTTGCTAGAACATGCAAAAAACAACCGTTTTTTGACATTACGCCTCGAAAAATCCTACTCCTCCAGGTTAAATTGCCAATTAGCCTCAAAATTTTGCAAAAGCTAGTTCAGAACAAATAGGAACTTTACAGTGGCGTTTTTGGCAATTTCGACCCCAAACTCAAATATGAATTTTTCAAGGTCACGTGAAAAAAATTTCCGAAAAAAATGTGCTTCGATTTTTTCCGAAAAAGGCTCAAAAGAAGGTGGGGAAACACTGAAGAAGAAAGTTGGCTTACGTCAACCCGATATTTCGAAGTTTTTAGTGGTCAAATTGACGCAAACGTTATTTTGAACATAATTTTTGAGAAAATACTTGGAAAAAATCGAAAAAACGCAAAAATTTCGAAATTTTTTTTGTTCTTATTTGGGTTGTTTGTGGCTTTTAAAAACAAAAGATTGATTGGGTACATTTTATGACATAATACTGCAGAAAATGTAGGAGCAGGGATACCCTTAAGCGCCACCTAAAGCACGCGCTGAGCTGATCTCCCCCAAAATGCCAAAAAATAGTCTTTAAGGGGATTGTGGTGCTTCCAGTAATGTGCTGGGAAAAATAAGGCGTTTTTAAAACTCAAATATCTTTTGTGAGAATTGAGTGAACGTTATATTTTCCAATTGATATTGTAGTCCGTAACCTTGAAAAGTCAAAAACTGATTCATTTCTAGAAAATATATATCACATCAACCTTTAAATGCATAAAACCTAATTGCTGGTATTTCTTTTCATGGAAGTATACCTCATATCCACCTATCCAAAAATCACGAAATGCCGATAATTATTGATCAGAAAAAAATTCTCTCTACAATTTAAAACCAAGCATATTTTATAAATTCATCTTAATTCGCCGAAAATATTTTTTGAAAATTCCTTGCTATAGTTAAATATAGGCAAAATGAGATTATTTTACAATAAAAAAGTATACCTCACGAACGGCACATGCGATTTTTTTTCTCTTTTTCATAAATTCTTTCTCTATTATCGCATTAAACTTTTTAAACCAAGCAAATTTTAATAATTTTGTTATATTTCTCGCAATCACTATATTACATGCTGATTTTAATGCGCGCCTATTATATATGATTAGGCTAAAAATTGAAATATTGAAAAACGCAAAAATCTGAACGACTATCATATTGAAATACTTTCATTTAGAATTACTTTTTTTTTGCAAGGTGTTTTTTTATTCTTAATGTACCATATCTAGAATTATTTTCCGTTTTTTGCAAGTCCGAAACGATATTTTTTTGGAAATTTTCTAGAAATTGTCAAAGTTTCCATTTTATTTTTGGTCTGGGATCTCGGTGAAAATGTACTCACTAATGGGGTTATTTTGTTTTTTGATCATCTGTCATTATTCGGGCATTTCAGTTAGCAAGCAATTTTAATGTCTAGAAAAAAAATCCAGAATAATTTGGTGTTTTTTTTTGCAAACGATTCCCGAGTGCTGGATGGTCAGATGTAATTTGAAAAAAATACCGAATTTGCGACCGGGTCGAAAAATAACTACACAATAACTACCCACAATCCCTTAAGGGGGTAGGGTCGGTTTTTTTTTGAGCCCTTTATAAAATTAATTTAATGATCATTAATATCGGTTATGACTAAAGTTGACCCAAGGAATCTCATGGTGGCAATTATTTTTCAAAAACAATCTAGAACAAAAATCTAGAATTTCAAAATTCGAATATTTTTTTGCTTTAACCCGCATAAAACCGATATTCCACCATGATATGAAACATTATTTATTGGGTATGAAAGACCATCGAAACGATGCATGACATTAAAATTAGCGGAAATGCCTTAATCGAATTCTAGAAATTTCAATTATTTTTAAACCAAAATGTTAAACCTAATTATCGAATTTGACGCTGATTGGTTGAAAATTTTGATTAAGCTGTAAGCCAATTTTTTTGATCAGTAAAATCTCAGCTTCAATTTGGTGGTACTTTTGTTTTAATCAGACGAACTTTTTTTCGAACTTTTCATTTCCGGTTCACTTTCATTCAGTTCTCGCATTCTAGAATTTTATTCAAAGATCCTTTCGACCACATTGACCGCATATATTTATCTACCCTTAGTCGAAAAACAGGCTTTATTCTAAAATTGTCTAAAGAAGATAGAGTTTTGAAGTCAAAAAACTTGAAAAAAGTCGGCGTTCAACTAGAGATTCTAGAAGAAAAAATGTCAAAATTTGGAAAAATCCTTCCGACCACATTTTTGTTCTCATTTAACCGCTTTGTTGTAAATTTTGAGACGCTTTGTTATGTGGGATCTAAAAGAAGATAGATTTTAAAAAAACCGTTTAGTGCTTTAGAATAGACTCACCACGTGGGATGTGATGTAACAAGGTTGACTTTGAGATGTGTAATCGTTAGACGAAGGCTAGATCTACAAACGAGTATCCTAAGATTTTTACAAACTGCCCTAGAACGTTCTGAGGCGTGATTGAAAGGCTACCAAAAAAGCGACACCTACCCCCTTAAATGGAAATTTCAAAATACATTATATTTAAAATTTTCTTAAATGAAAAATGAGCTATGAAATTTGTATGCAGAAATCTTAAAACTCTAGAAATTTCACTAAAGCGCGCGCTGACAGCTTATCTCCCCTAAAATGCCCAAAAAGCCTTAAAATAAAAATTTCAAAATACATTATGTTAAAATTTTTTTTAATGATAATAAGCTATGAAATTTGTATGCAGAAATCTTTAAACTCTAGAAATTGCACTAAAGCGCGCCGCTGAGCTTATCTCTCCAAAATGCACAAAAATAGCCTCAAAATAAAAATTTCGAAATACATTATGTTTAAAATTTTTCTTAATGAAAAATGAGCTATGAAATTTGTATTGCAGAAATCTTGAAACTCTAGAAAATTCCACTAAAAGCGCGCGCTGAGCTTATCTCCCCAAAATGCTCAAAATAGCCTTAAAATAAAAATATTCAAAAATACATTAATTTAAAATTTTCTTTAATGATAAATGAGCTATAAAATTTGTATGCAGAAATCTTAAAATTCTAGAAACTCCACTAAAGCGCGCGGTGAGCTAATCTCTCCCAAAATTCCCAAAAATAGCCTCAAAATAAAAATTTCAAAAAAACATATGTTTAAAATTTTCTTAATGATAAATTAGCTATGAAATTTGTATGCAGAATCTTAAAATTTGCACTTCAACGCCACCTAGTGAGCAAACCAGTGATCAAAAAAGTCTAAGACCAAGCCATTCTTATTTTTTGGGCCGAATTAGTAGGGAGAAATTTTTAAGGAAAATCTATTTGCGTACATGACCCCCTTAGCTGATCCCCTAAAATGCAAAAAAAATAAGGTCAGAAAATAAGTGCAAACTTTTTTCTGCTTTTAGCTGTAAACCTTTTTTAATAAGTTCGACTTCCTGTCCTTTGTTAGAGTTGGTTGAAAATCTCTCTGGATATTTCAGGTGTAATCTCTTCATCAATACCGGAGAATTTGCAATAATAATTTTCTGCACTTTTTATGAATTATTTCCTAGTTTGATTTCAAACTTATAAATATTTGACGTTAAATAGTGCTAAAGGGCAATAAGCAAAATTCAGCTGCTTATTTTTAATCAACCGATCATTTCCTTAATTTATTATCCGGCTGGTTATCGACTCGGGAGAGCAATGTAAAGTGAAACACAGCGGGCAACGTCACAAGCACAAATTCTAGGTCACAAAAAACGAACCATTTTTCAATATCTAATATTTGATAATCAAACTTTTTTTACAATAATAATCATAAAAATATATATTTATCATTTTTTACATAGAAACTTGAAACCAGAATGTGTTTTAATAATTTTGGTGAGTTTAAGCCGCTGGACGAATATTTTATTAAAGAAATTGTCTCTAAAACAGATTTTTAAAGAAGGTATTATCAGTTAGTGATAATTATGGATGAATAAAATCAAATCTCTTATTCATATTTGTTTATTATTAGTATTACATGTATATTTTTTGGATAATTTCATACATTAAAACATTTTCGCCTCGAATCTCGACGCTGCTCATGCAATTCATTTAAATATCGATTTTGTCATCAAACCCCCCTTTTTGTGTCCGCGAAAAAATTCGAAAATCTGCTTTTTTTCGACGCCACTTTGCTTTTTTTTTCACCAGGCGGTAATAAAAAATGATGAAATTGAAGGAGTAGGTACGAACTGCGTGTCTTTTTAAGGAGCTTTTTGAAAGCGTAGGTGTCGGCGTAGGTGGGATTGTATCAGATTATTGTTAAGTTTAAAATTACCACGAACGTTGGTTCATTTAGTTACAAATGTTTTTGGAATATCACCTTTGCTAGTTTGGCGGAAATGACCTTGGAAGAAGCTCAAATCAGCGACACCCACTCCCCTCAAGGGTGATTCGATTTTTTTCGGGGGGAGGGGGTTCATCCCTGTTTATAACATAATTATCTATTGTAAAACACTAAATATAGGGTAAGATAGTATTACGGCTATACTGTGATTCGGCATTCGGTAAGCCGAAATTAATAGTGATTCGGCTTATATTGTTTTTTAAATAGTGAGTTCGGCTATTTGCTGACTGTCATTTGCTACGAAAAATATTACTGATATTCGATCATGGAATTCTTACTGTTATATGCACCTAGGCGTCGGGGTTTTGAAAATATTTGGTCAGCCAATCGAATCAAACAGAATGTAGTTCAGTTACTTCCGCGACGTGACATTTTTATCTTTCCTACAGACACAAGAAAGAGTAAGTTTATTAAATCTGACTACCGACCGAGTGTGAGCTCGCTATAAAAGTTTTACTAACGCTAAAAAGTTCACTAATTTAATGAGTCGACTTGATTATCCAAAAGTAAATATTAATCTGTTTAAAAAAATTAATCGACTTTTAGATAATTTGACGAATAATTTACGCATAAACTGACCAAAAAAATATTTCTCACATGAATTTGTTTAATCCTCATTTATCAGATTTATCATTTAAATTATATTTATTTTGATAAATAAACTCACAAAAAATGCAACTTAGTTTTAATCTTATGTACTGATTATATTTTGTCTGAAAGACATGCATTATACGAGTCTGAAAATGTTTTGCAGTCGTCAAACAATAAGCCGATTTACAATCAGTCTGTCTGACAGAGAAAACCGAATAATTATTATGGAGTTGGCAACCAGCCGAAATTTAATATAGCCGAATAACATTTCATAAATAGCCCGATAACATTTATAAAATAGCCGAATAACGTTCATAAATAGCCGAATAACATTTCATAAATAGCCGAATAACAGTCAAATATTTTAGTGACCGAAATACTATATAGGCGCGAAATTGGTAGCCGAAATACTATATAGCCGAATCACAGTATAGCCGAAATACTATCTTACCTAATATAGCTGTTTCTTCATTAAAAGTTAATTATTATTTAAAAACAAAACAGTTTATTTCCACGAAAATATCGAAAAGTGTCAGACGTTTGGAAAAAGTTGTAATAATTTAGAAATTTTTGTGTTAGGACGTTTAAGAAACTGTCATGACGTTTGTTGTCAAGACGTTTGAGAAGGTGGGTGTACTTGTTTTACCTTTGCTAGCAGGGATCTGCGCGTCGCGCTGTGGCCAAAAAACAACTCTTAAAAAGATAGTGTTTTGACAGAAATCATTTTGACATTCAAAAATTCTGATATTGAAAAAAATTAAAATAAAGTTTTAGTTCTTAATCTCGGAGTTTTTGCACACGAATTTCAGACTTTTTTTAAAAAATTTTGACATTTATTTTTTATATTTGATACGCGAATGAATAATATATTTTTTAGCAATTGATACTTTTCATATCTATAATGAGAAAATAATTGCTTTAACCCTTTGGAGGCTCCGGACTATTTTCCAAAAACACCCTTGTTAGATAAATACCAGAAATTGCAGGTTGCTTCTGAATGATTCAGTTTATAGGAAATTTTTTCCGAAACTGCTGCATCTCCAACTTTTGTCCTGACGGCTCTGAGTAAACTTTTATTTTTTTGAAAGTGAATTCGATGAATTGCGTAAGTTAGGTTATTTTTTCGGAAAACACCTGTAGATAAAAGACCGAAAATTGCAGGTTATTTCTCAGGACGTCACTTTTAAGAAAATTAAATTTTCAATCTTTTCCATTATTAATTTTTGTTCTGACGTCTCCCATTTCCTCACAAAAAAATTGCGTAGGTTGAAGCACACTTTGTAAATGTCACTTTTTTTTTGGGTTAATAGAGTCAAAATGTAAATTACATACTATTAAAGTTTAAGTCTATCCTTTAATTCGGGGACTAGAGTACAATAAAGTTTCAAGTACTTTTACTTTTCCCATAATAAGCTCTCAAAGTCGCACCACTTAAGTGACGCAGGAGCCTTCAAGGGTTAAAGTGAATAATAAAACATTTGTGACCTTTTTTAAGTTATTTAACCGCTTTTTATATCCCTTTATTCGAAAAATAAATTTGTTAATTGGAAGAGAGTAGTGGTTTACTGGTCTTCTCCGTGTCAACCATGACACGTGTCAACCAATCAAGAAAAGTTAACGTTAAATAACAAGTTTTTGCTTCACAAAATGAGTTGACTCAAGTTTGGCTTGATTTACCACAAAAGCAATTATGCCTTCGTATTATCATCCTTTAGAAAAGAAAAAAACTTTGGGCATATTCGACACTTGTCATTTCGCTTGGAATTTTATTCGGCTTGATGTTTCTGATAAATCCCTTTCAAGATAATTTCAACGACTATAAAGCATGGCAACGGGTTTTATACTTTCAAATAGTTTGCTGGGCGTGTACTGCTGTCATTTATGCCTTTTATGTAATTTAAGAAAACATTTTATGAACATGTTAATTCGTGACAAATTAAAAATTTTTATTTAACTACTTTCAATATTTAGTTTTTGACACATGCCACAAAAATGTCAAAGAGCGAACACCTAAATCACCAAATAATTTTCCGTGGTCAAGCGTAAGTTTATTTTAACACGATTAAATGTCATAATCCTGAAATTAAAAACAGTTCACTAACTCGAAAATACCGAGTCGGGATCGTGATAAAATTTCTCATGAACTTTCTACTAAATTATAATGTTTTCTTGCGTAGTAGAAGTGAATCGAGAATTTTTAACGAATATTCATTTTTTCACAAAATTGAGAACTAGAATAATAACATGCAAGTATTATTTCTTTTTTCGATGTAAATTTCTGCTGTACTGATTTTAATTTTTTGTAAATAATAACATGTTATATAAAATTTTATAAATTACAGTTTTAACTACAATTTACTTGACATTTTTTTTAATTCATAACAAATTGATAAGTTTTGATGAATGAGATCATTTTCGAATCAGAATAAAGAGTATGAGAAATAATTCTGATTTGAAAATGATCTAATACATCAAAAGCTTATCAATATTTTAGTTTTTATGAATTAAAAAAATTTTCATATAACATGTCTCGAAGAACCAAAGACAATTTACTTACTTTCATCATAACTTTTACTATTTTAAAATATACTTTCAGCTTGAATGGTCGCCGACAAAGACAAAGAAGAAAAAGTACAACTAAAACACGGTCGTCTACAAATACACGCCCAGAATTATTATCAAATTTATTTTGTACGCGATCCACCCTAAATCGAGAAAGTTTAGGATCCGAATTATTGTAGTTTTTATTTGTTTTTATATTTTGTGATACATAATTTATGCTCCAGTTTTTTATATTTCTATACGGTATTGATGAAGAACCAACAATAAAAAACGACGATAAAAAATATATAAGACATATTATTTTTATTTGCTTTGTGTGATTTTAGTATTATAAATAAACAAACGTCTAAATAGCTACCAAAAACTATAATTGACATTTTGGAAACTTACACAGAATGTTTTTCACTCATGATTTATCAATCTTGTACACTAACTTACCATTTATGAAAACCCACTTTCGCGAAAAGAAAATGATTTCCATAAATGGTTATGGATTTCCATTAAAGGGTTATGGCCCATAACTTATGGGTTTCCATTACAGGGTTATGAGTTTCCATTACATGGTAATTTTTGGCAAAATTTGAAAAGTTGTTTTCAGCCGAAAAATTGGAAATTTTTTTGAAAATTTAAGAGTTTTTTTCTAAATTACATGTTCAGGGATCAATTAAACGGCAGCCATAATCAACAAACTGTTTAGAAGAGTTTTGAGCAAATTACACACCAAAAACAGAGTTTGTTGTACTCAAACATGCCTTGTTTTTCAAAAATGGTTTCCACGAATGATAATTCTTTGTTTTTCAAAAATGATTTCCATAAATGGTAATGGGTTTCCATTAAAGGGGGTTTTCATAGATGGTTAGTTAGTGCGGCTAATTTTATCGTGGTAATCGTGTAAACAGATAAAATAGACAACTTGCATATTTTATAGTTCTGTATAAAGACATTTTGGCATTAATATTTTAATAGTCCACAAAATTGTCATAGCTTCCAAATAATTTTCAAATAATTACAACGTTTCGAATTTTTATTTCATTTTCAAAGAAAAATTACAGAGAAAAAATAGCTGCTGATAGGTGCGTTTTTCGTTCATTCAGCAAAATCAAACTGTCCTGAATATCATATTTTGACTATGGTATCATACCATTGGTATGACGTAAAAGATACAATCGTATATACAGGATTTACAGAAAAGTTATTTACAAAAAAGGATTCACAGAAAATTTTGGCTTACATTTCAGAGTTTACATACAGTGAACACATATTTGATATATATTTGAGTATGAGATATTTTCAGGTTAAGGTTTCCCTTATTCCATTTAATACCAACAAGTCCCTTTATCTTCTGTTCTTGATAGACAAACTGGTTAAGGGGGTGCCATAAGTCCTGCAGATTGGTACATTTTTTCAGAGCGATATATGAAAAAAAAAGGTGGAAAATTATTTTTTAATTTTTATCTACAATATCAATATGCTGATCAGTTTTTTCACTCTCTTGGAAATGGTTAATTTAATTTTTTAACATAACATATATCTGTAAAATTTAAAACCAACCCTTTCCAATCTGAACATTCCATCCATCCATCTTAAGGGTATTTCCGAGTCCTACATTGTCTCCCCTGGGCAGTAATGAGTGTTCATATGAAATGCACCTAAATTCTATAAATCTGTTATGTTGAACGCATAAAACACCCCAAATGACATCAAAAAATTTTCGCGAAAAATTTGCGTTTTTCTGATTTTGTCTGAGAGTAATTTTCTCAATTAGTTCAAAAATAAGTCGGCTCATAATTTGCACCACTTAAAAACTCCGTATTAAATGTCGGGTTGATAGTGAGAACCAATCTTTCTCTCATGTTCTCTCAGCTTTCTTTGTAATCCTACTTCGAATGAAGCACATTGTTCTCGAAATATTTTACAGTGACATGTGAAAAAATTCTATAGTTTGCTTTGGGCCAGAATTTGACAAAGAACGCCCAAAGCGAAATTCTCTGTTTTGTTAGAGGCTCGCTTGTTGGCAAAATTTGAATAAATTTGAAATTTAACCTAGGAAGGACGATTAGATTGTCCGATTAAAAAGTCCAAAAAACGGTATTTATTGAACGGTTGTTGTACGTAATTCTAAGATAAAATAGCCTTATTCAATCAAATGTTTACAACAAAGTTTGTGTTACTAATTATACAGTGTTATATTAGAGTTTGATTCTTTAAAGATAAATGGACGGAGCAATAGATTTTCCTGTTGGCTTAGGTGGTGCTCTTGTGCATGCGCTTATTGTGTGTAAAGGATGGTGGTGCATACAGAAAAAGTTTTGGCAAATTTTTCGCAGTTGAGGTAGTTACACAACTGGCATGGTAGATCTATTCCTGAAGCCTGTGTTGCGTATATTCAATCGAGAAATGTGTTCAATCTTAGAGGCCGAGCGGATACCCTTAACCTATCGAGAATATGAGAATTGTCTTTGAAGACGAATATAGATAACTCAAGACAATTGTCGGTGTCGGTAAATGCGCTAAAATAAGCTTTGTTATATCTGCAACTAGTATAACTTTAGAAATGTCTTTGATACAAAAGTTTTTTTTCATGAAAAATGGTCAATAAATGCCAAAATAGAGAAAAATACACTTTTCTGTGTGAGATATCAAATTAGACCCTTCAATTGGCGTTTTGATAATTCAAAAAATGTACTTACTCATCTGAAGAAAATGGCGCCTGTTACCCGCATTTTATGGAGATTTTGTGCTAGCAATGGCTACTTTATCGAGTGTTACACACAAGTGTTAAAAAATTCTCTCGAGTTAGTTGACATAGCGAGATTTAGTATAGATTCAAAAAATAATGTAAATAAATGATTCACTTGAGTTCTATTGAGAATTGAACAACGCACAAATTCGAAAATTTTGGACATTGATATGCAGGAAAATTCTTCATATATTCTACAAAAAGTCATAAAAAATGAAAAATTTTAATGATTTTTCAAAACAGGTCAGAAATAGTAGGAATCCAGAACAAAATTTAAAGGTGTAGTCTTCTGTTTTAGGTTCTACAGATTAAATACAAAACAACAAAAATTGGACCGACACATATGCGGAAATTTTTCATGACTAGTTCTGCGAATTTTTTTTGAACACTTTTACGTTTGAAATGACAACTCGAACTCAAAATCTGTCCTAAGAATTATACAAAATAATTTTTGAGCTGAAAACATATATTATATCGGTTCACTAACCTATACATAAAGCATGAAAAAAATATACTGACTTATTATTTTCGTAAGTTTTAATAAATTCAGTCTGCTGGGTTCATGGCACCTCTCTTAAACAGTTTGTTCGTTTTGTTTTATTTAATATATCCTGGCTTTTCCTGTTACAAATAAAGCATGTTTGCAAGATTTCTATTGGATTTTCAAACAAGGATTATAAAAGTTTCTAGATATTCTGAACCAGAAAGCATATCCTTTTTTTAACCAAAGTGAATCTTGTAAATGAGGGTAATCTCCATAGCGCGACGGGCTAAGCGCGTGATCGAATCCCACTTATTTTGTCTGAGGGATTGTCTTGGGTATAATAATGGTCAAGGGTGCTTGATATTGGGAGCGCCAAAGTTGATCGGTCTGTAATCACTAAGAAATTCAATGACACAATAACCAAGACGTGGTGGGATTCGAACACGCGCTTTAGAGATCACCCTCATTTTCACGATTCACTTTGGTTGGAAAAAGGATATAAGGCTAATATTTGACAATTATTTCGAATTGAGACGCAACTGAAATACGCAGTGATGATTTGTGATGTTTTTTTCTATCTCACTTATAATAGGTTTTTTTCTTATTCTAAAATCATCAAAAATAAAACAAACTTTAATGTTTATCCTAAAATAATAATTAAAATTATACTGAAAGACACTGTGGCTTCTTACTCCATTGACATTCAGTTTCTGTTTTACACGCACAGTAAGATTCTCTCCAGCCCTCCACTTTATATCCAAATTTACAAGAAATTTTACATATTGATCCTGATGTTGTACCAGTACATTTTGGTGGCCTAGTTGTTTTTTTGTTATACTTATATTCGTCACATGATCTTGTCAACGAGTTCGAGATAAAAAACCTTGCATTGCTTGGGATTTCAATTGGTTTCTTGATTAGTCTCAGCATTTCTTGTTCGTTATGAAATTTTTTTATTTGATTTTCCTTACCTGTTAACTGAAATTCAGCTAACTTAATTTGTTGTGCAGGATCTTTTTCAGCTTTGAATTTTTCATAAATTTCAAATTTCTTCAAAATTTCAACATCTGGAACACATTTCACTCTCGAGCCATACCTCCAGAAACAACTACCTTTTCTGCATTTACATACTTTCTGCTGACGTCGAATTTTTTCGATTTTATATCCAATTAAACAGGAAAGATGACATGATTCTCCATTTATATGAAAAGAAACCCCATTAATAGGCTTGTCACAAGTGTAAAAGCCTGGAAAATGAGCTTGAAGTTCAGTAGTTTGACCTCGGGGATCAGAACAAAAATCTGTGAAATCTTCACGCTGTATAATTTGATTCAATGTGAGACATTGCAGTTCCTCGAAATTTGTATTCCATGCATACTTTAGATTGGGATATTGAAGTTTTATTTCTGCGGAAACTCGTCTTTGGCGAATACATTTAATTCTCTTAATTATAAAATAAATTAGTTATTTGGGTATACTTAGTGACAGGTACATAATGCGCACTGTAATACGCAGCGCACACCATAATGATCTAAAGTTTAGATTATAAACTCCTTGGCGCATAGCTAGCGTCAGTACTGGGCGTAAAATCGGCTTTTAAAAGAATAAGGTTATTGACGATTGATTAGCGCCTTGTGCAAATGTTTGAGGAGAATTTTTAAAAATTGAGAAAAAAAAAATTCTAAAATTTTTCTCGGGTAAAATGCCATTTTAAACTTTAAATTGGCAATAAAGGTGGGTCCTCGGGCCAGCTTAATCGTGGAATTGAGCTCAGCGGATATCAGTTACAATTTCACATCGATTTAAGACATAAAAAATTTGAGGCAAATAAGTAAGGGGGTGGTGGGTGTAAAATAAAGCTAACTGCAAGCAATTTGAAATAGCTTTTTCGATATTGCAGGAGTCAATACATTTGAATATGTATATGTAAATTCAAAGCATGAGGAAACCTGATAGAAAAATTTCTTATCGTAATTTTCATTACCAGAGAGCAATTTTAAAATATGCTAAATTTCAGCTTGTTTGAACTCTCGAATGCTTCATAAAATTCGCATTTTTTAAGATATTTCCAAAAAAAATTCTTGGATTATGCAAAAACCACGAACTGTTCGAATGACGGTTTCTGTTAATTTGTTTTTATTTTAATCGGCTGAAAAATCAGAAAATGTATTTTTTAAAACAATGGAGAATTTCTGTTTTTATCATTTTCGAAAGATTTTGACCGATAATTGAAAATATATAAACGCGATATTTTCGGCATTCAACTGGAATACAACTCTTGAAGATTTCATCACATTTGTATGCCGCATGTAAACAAAATTACCTGATGAAGAACAAAAATCAAGCACTTATTAACAAGACCAAATTTCATTGACGATCAACAATTTAATTACTGTTTTGTGATCAATTTAACCGTGAAGATATTGGTGGACTAAATATATTGCTAATTATTTCGAAAAATTTGTCATGTAATAAATAAAAGCCACTTTGAATTGCTTGCATATTTCAAACATTANTTTTGGAGCCACCAAGTGGTCACAATTTGATTATGAAAAAACAATCTTTCGGGCTTTGAAACGCGCTATAAAGGTTGATTTATAATTGATTTTTGTTGTTTTTATACCGATCGCGTTACAAAAACTCAAATAATCCGTACTGAGTGGTTCAGTTTTGCAGATGAGTCTTCCGGTACTGACCCTACTTATGCGGCATAAGTTATGCGGTACAAGAGACACCGACTCTTTATTTTAACAAACGGGCAATGAGGGATAGACCTATTTGCAGTATACCTTTGCAGTGTTTTTGATAAGTTTTTTTGGTATGGACCCATTTGCAATGTTTTTATATTAACCTTATTAGTAATAAGTTATTACTAGTTTGCATTTTCAAAATGACGGAAAAATCAACAATTTTTTACTTTTAGTTTTGTTAACACTGTGTTCAATACTATGTTAATAACACATTCAAATTGGTCAAATCTGGCACTATTTTAAATCCAGCACTTCCTTTTTTACAATTTCAGCGTTTATAAATGTTCGTTTGATTATTGTGTACACTTTCAGGCAGTCACTAATAGTGACTCACTATATAATGCGCAAAATCAAATAATACTTAATGATCTTTATTTATTTTTGTGTACTTAATGATAATTAAGTCCGCCCTCATTAAGTATTATTTTACTTTTGCAATCATAAGCACTCACAACTCTTTTAAATTGGCCTACAATTTTTTCAAAAAATTTATGAAAAATTTCATAAAAAATTTACGAAGCCAAAGAAGTTGTTTTTTGATACTAAAATTGTGACCACGAAGCTTAAAAATCAGTGCTGATGGGTTAAGTTTTACAGATTAACCGTCCGGTACTGACCCTACGCATAGCCCTTTAAACTCGGCAATAGCTTAATGCTCCTCTAAAGAAATTTTGAATCTCGCGAGTCTAGTCGCTTTTTAGAAATCGGATAGGACCGAAAGAATTCAGAATATTCGGGTCTAGTAGTCGTGAAGCCACTTGAGCTCTCAGATCTAATCTCTTTTCGAGTCTTAACCCCTGTGAGCACAGAAAAAAAAGTTCCGTCAAGGTACCAGAGCACCCATATATAGGCTTTTTTTCAATGTGGATTACAGAAAGCCCAATGTAGTTGGAGTTTCAATTTTTGCATAAGGAAGTTGAAAGGTTATATTTTTGCATCCGACATTTTAAATTCTAGAATTTTGATTTTTAGTTCTAGAAAATTTAGTGACAAGAACAAGGTATAGAATATCACGTGATACAAACTCACAGTGGTGTTGACGAATTATTTTGCTGTCGGAATCGATGCACAAGGACATGGCCTACGTCATCGTTTGGTCCGATTTGATCAATCAAAAATTATTTTTAAATACAGTTTGTCACGTTTTTGCTTTTTCTACCAATTTGCATAAATCTAAAATTTCTGAAAGTTCTTTAAAGTTCTAAAATTTTAATGAAAAAATTACAATTTTTTTTATAAAAAATGGTTATTTTTTCCTATAAAAGCAGATAGTTGCACTTCTGATATTATTTCTAGGTCGATAAACTAATCAAGTAACTCTGTGGACAATTTTCAATTGCTAAAAGTAATTTTTAAATAATTAAAATTTTTTCGTGAAATACTTAAATTGAAAATTTCACTTCTGAAAAAAAAACACTTTCCTAAAAACTGGCTATTTTCAAATTTTAATTGACTTAATGGGGGGTACTCAACGGTTTTTTAATTCAGGTTAGGGACATAATAACTGCACCGAATAGCCTAAGATAGGCCACAAAATGCATTTCTGTTCTTATCATAAGAAAAATCGTGATTTTTCTGAAAATTTTTGAGTTTTTTCAGATTTTTTCTAAGTATTTTTTTGAGAAAAAATACATAAACCTCAATTTTGATGAAAAATTCTAAAAATAAGTAAAAGTGAGTGGCACCTTTTCACTTCAGTTTTGCAGTAGCTTCAATTTGAGGGTACTTTCGGTCACAATCGGGATTGAAACATAAATTTCTAGAAACTCCCAAAATTGACTTCCGGTTTGAACCGAAATGAAATTTTCTATTAATTAGGAGCCACAGCAATGATTAAGAAAAATTACACTAGAAATTGAGAACAATGTGTCTACGAATAATATCAAATAAAAAAAAATCGACCGAATCCTTCGGTTTTTTGAGAAAAATTCGTTTTAGTTTGAAACTTTTTCACGTTTTACTTTGATGGTTAGAATATAAGGGATCAAAATTTCAACCTAACGTAAGCCAATTTTTTCTTCAGTAGACCATTGGAGCTTTTCTTTGATGGTACTTTCAAGCTTCGATTACGATGAAATTGATTTTTATAGAAAGTTCATGAAAATTGGACTTCCGGCTGAACATAATTCTGCAATTTTCTTAAATAGGAGAGCGAAACTGCTCGGAGTTTCAAAAAAAAGTTTCACTAGAAATGAGAAATTACATGTTTTCTCCGAATAATACCTAATTTAAAAAAAAAATCGACGAATCGTTTTTGAGGAAATTGAAGCTACAAATTCTAAAATATTCATAAAATAACCGTTTTTCATAATTCCAGAACAAAGTCGATTCGAAATTTATGCAAAATACTTTTTCGATAACTGTTGACGTAGCAACCGTTTTTCTTTACAAAACTTTCATCCAATTTCCAATTGCAGCCGTTTCCCCGATGAATAAAAGAGATTGAAGTCAAAATCGGTTGTTTCTAGAACTCTACTCCCACTTGGTGCCTGTGGTTGGCTCAAATTTTTCTACTTTTTGGTCGGGAGCAAAAGGATTTAGAATCTTCATGTAAGGGTTTTTCAGAATTTCGATTAACTTGGTTTTCGTTTCCTTCTGAGCCCCGATCTAAATCTCTCAAAAACCGTTGAGTACCCCCTTAAGGGGGTTGTGGGTGTAAAGAATACATAAGTGAAAGAAAATAGTTTAAACGTTTTCTGGAATCCATTTAACAATAATTAATTCTCAAAAAAAAAATGAAATAATATTGTAATTGGTTCAGCGAGGTTGTGGAGAGACGAGCGAACGAAAAAACAATATTTTGGTTTGTTTATTTTTATTTGGTCCCGCGTAGGCTTAGGCGAGATGACAAGACAACACATCATAAATGTCACCCTCTGCTGGGAAATTATATCAAACGAACTTATTTTACTTATAAAAACAACAGAGAATAACTTTTCAACGAGCTTGGCAACATATATCCGAAAATTATCATACGTTTCATAAATTGATCTGTCTTATTCAATTGAACAAAATTGGACCGAGCTTAAACAAATTTTTTGAATTTCATTTTTTATCGCCTAAAAAGGAAGGATATTTTTTTACAACCGGACGGTTCATTGAACTCTTTGAAGACGATCGTACTTATACCGCGAACATCTTGGGTTGATGAATATTAAAGCAAATTTTCTCGGTTTTGAGTACGGCACCGGTGAGTCACTCCTTTGACCTGAATCCGAAAAATTACGTTGCAAGTTTGAAAAAGATGTTTAGTCTCCATAGTTATTTTTTCTCATTATCATTCTCTGCCCGTATGCGACCCTATCCAGTCCAGCTGGAGGTGAGGGCTTTTTCCCCAGCAATTCCAACATTCAACACCCACAACCCCCTTAATAGGTCAAATTTGTTTTTTTTTAAAGTAAAAGATTAGTAAAAAATCTCAAAAAATCAACCCCCCGGAATATTTGAACACAATTTGCAAAAAAATGAACTATTTTTTTGGAATTGCCGCAAAATTTTTTATTATGTATTTGGACGAGACAATTCTACAATGTTTTTTAGCCGTTTTAAGATGATTTTAAGTATGCTCGAGCCTATATATAGGCTGTCTGCTCACACGGGTTAAAGGGATATTATGTAAGATTTCTGACCAACCTTAAATTTTCTGCACTCCTGAAGACATCGAATCATTATGATTCAATCAAACTTCATTTGTTTTTGCCCACGAAGGTGGGTTTCGAGGTTCTCAGCCGCTTTTAGTACAATTTTTTATACTAATAGGTTCGAAATAAAATAACATGCAACCCTTACCTGGGAAACCTTTATTTATGTGGTTTTCAGTTGGGTTAACACTTGAACTATCTTTTTGACCGATTTTCAAACATCACACTCTAAATGGTTTCCGAGATTAGTACAATAGGTATCAGGGGTTTCCCCGGTTGTGTGTTTACAATGCGCGTCACTCATTGGCCGGGTATACCAAACACAATAGCTGCGCCCACGCTCAAAAATGTCGCGAACCCGCAATATCCCCGATTAGAATTGTGATATCTGTAATTCTAGAAACATTTAATAATATAGCTTCAGGGGGTCGTGGGCGTAGAATGTTGTTATTGCTGGAGAAAATTGCTCACTTCTCCAGCTGGACTGAAAGGGTCGATAACGGGCAGATAAGAATAAATGAGAAAACAAATTATGGAGATTAAAACCTTGTCTTTCAACTACAAGTTAAATCACTCGATTCTAGTCAAGGGTGACTCACTGGTGCCGCACTAAAAAAACAGTAAATATATGTACTGTAGTAACAAAATTCGGTAATACTCGATCAATTTTGCTTCAAATTGAATTAAACAAATATGTTTTGGAAAGTATGAAGTTTTTCAATGATCACATGCTTCGTCCGTTGAAAAAATTATCTTTTTGCTTCTAGCAGCAAAAGACAGTTTCATTTCATATAATTTCTCAACAGATGGTATAATTTATACCCACGCCCTACGTGTTGCTTTTTAGTACCTTTCAATTATGCCTCAGAATAATTCAAGGGCAGTTGTGAAAATTCTGAGGATACTTTTGTTTGTAGGTCTAGCCTTTGTCTAACGATTACACATCTCAAACTCAACATTGTTACATCACACCATCAGGTGGTGAGTCTATTCTAGAACACTAAGTTTTTTTTAAAAAAATCTATCTTCTGTTAGACCCCACATACAAAGCGTCTAAAAATTCATACAGAGTTCCGGAGAAATGAGTACAAAAATATGATCGTTCCAATTTTCAAATTTTTATCTTGTTTTTTCTAGAATCTCACTTTAACCCCGATTTTTACAATTTTTGACTTCAAACTCTATCTTCTTTTAGACAGATGTTCAGAATAAAGCCGTTTTTTGACTACGGTAGATAAATATAATGTCGTCAATATGATCGTTCTGATTTTTTATTATTATTCTAGAATTCTAGTAATTTGATTTTAAGTGAACTGGAAATGAAAAGTTCGAAAAAAAAGTTCGTCTAATCGGAACAAAAGTACCACTCAACAGAAGCTGAGAGTTCACTTATCATAAAATCTGCTTACAGCTAATCGAAATTTTGAACCAATCAGCGTCAAATTCGATAATTAGGTTGAACATTTTAGCTTTAAAATAACTGAAATCACTAGAATTGGATTAGGACATTTTCTATAATTTAAATGTCATGCAGCGTTTTTGACGGGTCACATTCATCAATAAGAAATAAAAATATCATGGTGAAACACCGGTTTAATGCTAGTTAAAGCCAAAAAATATTCAAATTTTGAAAATTCTAGATTTTGTTTTAGATTGTTTTGAAAAAAATAATTTCCACCATGATATAATATCATTGATATTCTTTGGGTCAACTTTAGTCATAATCGATATCAATGTATCTTAAATTAATTCTATAAAGGGGCTCAAAAAAAGCGATTTTCACCCCCTTTAATTGATAAAAAAAAGGAAAATTAAAGATAAACTGACATTTTTTTTTTGAAATCCATGAGGCATGAAATTACCATCACAAGTGAGCATGCAGGTACTTTTGAGATTATTGTCACCAGTACAGACCATATAACCATTATCATAATTAGGTAATTTCGGGCAAGATCTAACAATCTCTGGTTTCGACACACCAAAAGTAGCTGGAATGCATTTTGGTAAAAATGCTGGTCTTTTCGCGCGATCAGAATCATCAATTTCAATATCAAGGATTGAATTATTTTGCTTATAAACACATGTGGCATTTGTAATCGGACCTGAAATCTAACTTAAAACCTAAAAATAAAATCTTTCGCAACAAGATTAGAAAGTTTTTAGTAGTTTCTACTAAAAACAGCATTAATTCTGAAACCTATAAAGTTGAAAAAATTATTGAGTTGTGCTGTTTTTATAAGATATAAAATATAAGTCTTATATTATAAGATATATACCTTAGACTAAGGCTTAGATAGTCTCCAAGTTAGTAAAGTCCTTCCCGCTCCATCAATCCCTTTTCCCCATCCAATGTGGTGAACAACACACCCCGAGTTCATTACCTCCTTATACTAACTTGACGACTCTCTATAGAATAACGTTGATGATTTTAGTTTTATCAAGTTAAGAAATCCGCCTTGAAATCTGGCACCTAAGTAGTCTTATCGCAACTGTATGCGGTGACTAATAAATCAGCGGGAGCTGAGTGAACATGGCCGACCGTTAAGGATTCCAGTAAGTAAAAAGCTTGAGATATACCTTATGGTAACCATAATATGGTTATCTAAGATAACTTATCTTACTAATGTTCATTAGAAAAAGACAAACTTTGATCAAAAACTATATTTATTCGAAATACAGTTCATTTGATAAGAAATAAGAGTTAAGTCATAGGTTTTATAAGATTGTGGACCACTAGGTGGTTGACAGTCGGGTGGTCATTTTAACAAATCATGGTCAGTTAATCATCACGTTTACTGACTCTAAAATTTATTTACTGCAAAATTATGACCGCGTTTTATGATTTATTGCAGCTGATAAAATCTAGAAATTATAGATTTTACTACAATGGTAACTGTTATCATTATACGGTTTATAACTTATAAATTATAAGTCATCAAAAAAACGGTCTCAGCTTTTTTTCCCTTATTTTTTGCTTTGACTTTTTTGGAAGCTAGGGCGTATCAAAATTTATAAGATCATGGTCAAACAATAGGTAATCTGAAAATGCATGCACATTATGTAAAAAAAATTATCAAATTTCAAATTTATTTGAATTCTAGGAGATTAAGTTTTGACCGGATTTTTGTATTTTTGGTTTTTCGACCTCAAATACAATTGGCTTCTCAAACTTTTTTGTTCAGACTGAACAGTTCAGTAGCACAAGTCTTGTGCCACAAGATTTTTCGTTTAACCTAAGTAAGGTCACCTTACTTTGGAGATACTTCAAGAAGAAATTTTTTTTTAATTCAGAAAAAATTCACTGACGAATGTCAAATTTTCTTAAATAATAGAGTTTTAAAGTCGTGAGAGGCACTTTGAATTTTGTTGATCGTTGAGCATCACATTCCCAAAAGAATTGATACTTTAACGATAATTACTATTATTATAGTAGTAAACACAACGGACTTCAAGCTTTCTCATAAAGTTGATATAGTCATTTAATAAATGCATTTAAACACAAAAAAGAGATAAAAATAACTTTTTGATGAAAATTTATTTAAAAGTAAAAAAATAAATAAGTTTTTAAAAAATAATTTGGTTAAAAACACAAATTTCACCCCAAAACTCAAACGTTGATGGTCTCCTATATTACCAAAAATTCAGGTATTTCTGATGAACCTAGAAAATGTCTTCTAGAAAATGCCGAAAACTACTTTTTCAATGGGAGGAAAAGACCTCTGACCAAAAAACGAAGCTCATTTGAGGTTTGTTTCCTTTGTGTAGCCAAAAATCAAATCATATAACTTAGCTTACCGGAGCAATCGCAGTCATAACGTGACCGTTTGACATTTGTATCTTCAAGTTTAAATCCATTATGGCAAATGCTATAACAAGATTCGTTATCGTGAATTAATTCTGAGGAGCATTTCCAACTTCCATTAATAATGTCGGGCAGTTTACGACAAGTTTGAACAACTATATGTGGTTTTAACTCGCATTTTGGTTCATTAATAATGGTCCATTGGCAAGGTTTTGGAATCATTATAAACAACGGGAAACCATGGCTAATGAAACATGAACATGAGGCTTCTCGATTTGGATGATAACTCGATTAAAAAAAGATCGATTTTTGGTACAATCAAGTCGGTGGCTTTTGGTGGAAGGTATTATTTTTAGAGTCATGACTCATAACTTATGAGCCATCTTGAAAAAAGAAGGCAAAAGTTGACCAATGAGCGCGTTTGATAGGCGTGGATATATTTTACTATGAAAAAATCTTTTTAAAAAATTAAATAAGTGAAAAACGCGGCAAAAAAATAAGATTTGATTTTTAATAGTCGACTATGTTGCGAAAAATCAAAGAAAATTAAATTAAGTCGTAAAAGCATGATTATTTAATGCAGTTGAGGTGAACTGGCTTTTAAAAAATAAGGTCTTATTTAATTTAATTTTTTAAAAACATTTTTTTCATAATAAAAAATAAAACAATTTATAAACAATTCAATGTACAATAATTAAGATGTCATCTATTTACAATATATTGAAGAGAAGGATCCTCAGTGACTGGGGCCCAGTACCTCCGTTGCAAGTTAGTGTTTGGTCGTTATTTTCGACGTCCTCATTGGTAAAACGCGAACGCGCAACGAAGGGACTGGCGATCACCTGCTTTCATATATTCTTTGAAATATTGCGTTTGAATATATAGTTTTCGCGGCGGTAAAGAGACAACAACTCATTGGTTGAGCTATTTGAAGGCACGTGTTGCTCTTTTATTTTTAGAAAAACGTTTGGTGCATGGCATGCATAACAATTAACATAACAAACAATTTCTATCTAGCAACAAAAACTTATTTGAGCTAACCTCAAGATTAGGTCAAAAAAATAAGAAGAATCAATGATTCTAAATCATTAAAATTTTTGCATACATTTCCGGTTTTATTTGCAAGACAAGAACTAAAAAACATTTTTGATGACCTGCTCCAAATGATAAATATAATATTTTTATTATCCAATCCTGTTAAAGTTTCCTCATTCAAATCTTCATACCCATCCAAACAATTTATCGAACATTTCGATTGGTCTACAAGACTGTCAGCTTCGCAAATATATTTCGCATTTTTAATCAATGGTAATGATGGACAAAAGTCTTTGATACTAATTTGGACATAATTTGTGGTCGATTTGTAAACGTTATTTTCAGCAGCAGATAAAACAGGAACAAAACCAAGAAATAAAGCTTTAAATTATTTTGGATTACTAATATTTATCAAATATATTAAATAAGAACATTTTTTATTTTCATTTTGGCTAACGTTTTTGAATGTTATTACACTATTTTTAATTTTATTATAATTTTGTTCTTACTATTCATAATAGTGTTATTATTTAATTTTATTATTAACTTGATAGAATCCAAATATTTGATTATGCCAAAAAAAGCAAAACGTTAGAAAATATAAAATGAGAACAATTTATTATGAGGAAAATTTATTCTTATGTGCTCTACTTAGCAACAAGCTTTTTAAAATATTCACGGGGTTGACTTGAACAACGCCACTCAAAAACGAGCACTTGAATTTTTTGAAAGTCACTTTTAAATTGCAGAAAAAAATCTTATTCATAAACCAGAAATACCAGAAAAGTTTATGAAGGAATTCTTATCTGCTCAGAAAAACCTTCTCAGGGAAGGGCACCGAGCTAAAATATTTGCTCGGAAAAAACTGAGCGGGTCCGATCAAACCGATCAGATCGGGTTTTTTCCGATCCGATGACATTTTTTGCCGGTCGGTTTTTTTCGATCCGATCCGATCAGCAAATTTTGAAATGTGCTTCTGATCCGATCATATTTTCCGATCTGATCGAATATGTGATCGGATCGGATGATTTTTACGCACCGAGAAGCTTGAGGAGGTTGACGACTCAGGTATTTTATAAGAGATAAAATTGAAAAATGACGTTTGCTCGAATTTGACCACTAAAACTTCAAAATATCAACTTGACGTAAGCCAACTTTCTCATCAATGTTTTACTGGCTTTCTTTTGAGCCTACTTTCGAAAAAAATCGAAGCACTTTTTTTTCGGAATTTTTTTGGAAAATGACCAAAAAAATCATATTACAGATTCTAACTGGCAATTTCAGAAAAGCTCGTGCTTTAAGTCTTAAAAATGTTATGAAGACAACATAGTAAAAATTTGAGCTATTTTGAGATATTATATGCGGAGGTGATAGATTTTAAAGCCTGAAATTGCAAAAAACGTCAGTTATTTTGTGTTCTAGAATTGATAAGTTATCCGATCAAAAAAGCTCGTGCCTTAAGTTTTGCCTGCCATCGTTACGACTTCTGTTAAAATTTGAGCTGATTTCGATATAGCGTCTGGGCGGAGATAGATTTACGAATTAGGGAAATGTCTCCTTGTAAAGATACTGTAACAACAAGTGTCGAAGTCAAAAATATTTTTGGATGCACTGTGTCGCAAGATCAAGGATAGATCTACAAAATAGCATTTTCTTTTCTTTTCATACGCTCTTACGTTTCAGTATATAGCACCGTGAAAATGTCAAATAAGAGTCGACAACCCCCTTAAGAGGGTTCTATAGGCAGCCTATATATTTTGTAATGTAAATCCATGACTGGATTTTACAATTTTTGATCTCCGACGTATCCTGTTTATTCTTATATAAAAGAGTAAAAATTTCAAACATTCAATTTTAAATAGTTTTTCATAAAATTCAGATAATAATTATTTTGGTATATAGGTTCGTATAGCGCAGTCGTATCTGGTTCTAACTAAACGAGCTGAGAGGTCTGATTTTGCGATTTCTTGAACTCAACGCATGGCTTTATTAGGTCATAAAATACTAAAAAAATCGGGAAAAAATGGCAAAATTTTCTGAGTGCTCGAAAATAAAAAATGTTTTTTCCTTTCGCGGCTCGAACGGTTAAATATTTTGCCATAGGTTTATAATAGCCGGTTTCCAGACAACAGTTCAACTTACGAATCGTTATGGTTACACTTGAAAATATCATTGACGCATGACATTAATGTTCAAAAAATAAATTTTACAAATGGTACTCCTGGCAGTTAAAAAATGAAATCGTTACCATCAGACACAACAATTAGCTTGACAATTTCAGTATTACAAAAAACTAAAGTG
>SCLH01001981.1:67368-79119 GCA_004367855.1 Oikopleura vanhoeffeni | reverse complement strand
AAATATCGGGTTGACGTAAGCCAACTTTCTCGTCAGTGATTCCCCAGCTTTCTTTTGAGTCTACCTTCGAAAAAATCGAAGCACATTTCTTTTTGGAAATTTTTCCACGTGACATTGAAAAATTCATATTTTGAGTTTGGGCTCGAAGTTGCAAAAAAACGACACTGTGAAGTTTTTATTTGTTTTGAACTAGCTTTTGCAAAATTTTCAGCTAATTTGCAAATTTAACCTGGAGGGAGATAGATTTTTCGAGGCGTAATGTCCAAAAAGCGGTGGTTTTTGCATGTTTTAGAAAAAATATAGCACTTATCGACAAAAACGCCGCTGTAAAGTTTTAAATAGTAATTATACAGGTTGTATTCAAATTGAGGTTTTTTTCATAATAAAACCTGGGAGGAGATAGATTTTTTGTTTTGCGTTGTGGCTTCTTGTTTCGCTTATGTGTCACGGAGTGTAAGCATACAAAAAAGTTTTAGCACATTTATGACGCAAGCTGAAGGCTAGTTTTACAAACTGGCTAATCTGAATAATATCCTTGAAGCAGTGTTTGGCTAATATTTAATGGAGAATATTTCAAATTAGGGACCGGGATACCCTTAACCCGACTTTAGAATTTTCTAAAGACAATATTAATAAACTTTATTTATTTGCGGTTGTACTCCGCTAATAAGTTTCCTGATAACTCTGCACGGTCGAAAACATTTTAAATATCAAAGTTTTTTTTTCCATGAAAGAGGGTAAAAATTGGCAAAAAGTTCCGAAAAACAGTTATTTTTGAGATTAAAATTGCCTTAATTAGGGGTAGTGGTCGCAAAAATGTACTTTTGTACTCCATTTTACCAGAATACTAAACTACTTCGAAAATTTTGAGAATAGTCATTTGATAGATCTATCCTTAATCTACAAAAAAATCAGAATAATTTTTGGCCGACCCTGGTGACCACCATGCAGCGAATTCTAGAACACCTAATCAAAATTTCAATATCTATCTCCTCCTAGAGCTCGCATACGATCCTACTCAAACTTGGTATGAACCACGGAAACACTTATGGTTGTAATATGATGGTGAAATTTTTTAAATGTACAACTAGTTTTTTAAGAACTGCAAAAACCCGCCTTATTTCAAGATTTTCGCTATTCAACATCTATCTCCTCCTAGGTTTCATTTCAGAATGCAGTATAAATTTGCAAAAAGATGGAGAAATATGTTTTTTTTAGTATGATGGTTCAGAATTTTGAAATATTTTGTTGAATTCTAGAAAATCGCATTTTAGGAAACCGAAAGTGAAATCTTGGAAAATGAAAGTCCTCGGATTTAGTCGAAAGTACCACCAAATTAAAGCTTGAGTTTCACTGATTAAAAAAGCTGCCTACAGCTTTTTGATATTTTGAGTTTTTCTGGTCGAAAAGTGGGTTTCAAGGTTTTCCAAAAAAAATACTCAGAAAAATTCTGAAAAAAATGAAAATTTCGATTTTTTTTAGATTTTCTTTGTTTTAAATAAGTTTATGCTTTCTGAGTGTTCTAACACTGTCGTGCTATTTTTACACCCCAAAGTACACTAAAAAGAGTGCGACCGCTACCCCCTTAAATTTCGTTTTGATATCAAAAAATATCCTGAATATCAAAAGAAATAACGCCCAGCACACCCACAATTTTATTTGAAATTTTTCACCACCATAAATTTTTTAAAGATTTATTGCCGAAGGGCACTTATCGAGTGCACAGTCAAGTGTTAAAAATTTCATCAACAGTTTCAAAATGATAAACGCGCGACCTACCGATAGTCGACATACGGCAATTTAATAGATACCAGAGCATAAAATATGTGATTCTGCCTGATTTTTTATGAAGAGTTCAAAAAATCACCAATTGAAAATTTTGGACTTGATTTGGGGAAAATTTTCATAATTTGTCTAAAAAAGTCAATAAAAATGAAAATTTTATGATTTTTCAAACAGCGGTCAGAAAATATGTAGGAATTCATGAAAAAAGTTATAGTTTCTTTTTTCTGGGGTTTTTACCCACAGATTGAAATAAACAAAATAATAAAAATTTTGGACGAAAAATGCGGAAAATTTTCATAATAGTTTCAATTGATTTTGAAATTTTTACGATTTCAAATATGAAAACTCGAACTCAAATCTTTCCTAAACTGGATAAAAATGATTTTATGAAGCTAAAACATATTTAAATCGGTTCAACTCACTATAATAAGCATGAAAAAATATACTGACTTACTATTTTCGTAAGTTATATTGACTCCAGGATTTCGGGTTTATGCCATCCCCTTAATCATCAATGCAAGCACTGTCACTTTTCACTATTCTGACAGTGAACATAAACAATTGCCATGTTAGCCCACTTTTATTTTCAACGTGAACTGTTCTAGACTTCGTATTATTTGTGAAACTGAAAACTCAAATTTTTTTTAACAATAAGCCCGATGATGCGAAATGCGAAAACGTTTGCTTAACCCCCACCTGCAGCGCTGTGTTTTAAAACACAGAGACCAAAAATATTTTGAGGAACATTTTGGCCGGCGGAATATTGGAACAGACCCTCGAAAGTTCCCCTTATTTTCAATTTCAAGAATTTTGGTGAGTTTCAGAAATTGCTTTTTGTTTTATGCAGTTAAAACAGCACTGGAGCCAGATATTAATTTACAAATACACTTATCAGGGTTACTTTCGAGGATGAATATTTTGCCATCATTAATTTTGGTATCCGGCACCACCTGGTGGTGTAAATGCCCGTCAAACTTTAAAATTGACCATTTGAGAAAGTGCGCTACGCGCGCAAGAAATTCCATTTAAGTACAAATTGTTGTCCATAGAATTCTACCTAAGATAGGCAAATAAAAAGTTTCCGGAAGCTACAATTGAATTTATTTTTTCGAAATAAACATTCTTCCGCATACGCATTATCGATGGTAAAATTTTTCCATCAAATTTCTAAAAATTTTTCTTCAAACTTTATCAAATATTATTTATTCTGTTCAGACCAAAATTTCTTTGCGGTCACGCTCTTGCCGGTTTCAATTAAACACAATTGATATTGATCTTCTTTTTATCGAGTTTGAAACCAGAAAATGAGGCACAATAAAAAGTAATCTCAAAATGATATTTTTTGCCCACTGCGCAACGAAGCCATGTTTCAAAGTTAGCAAATATTAGTGAATTTTAAAACACTCAGATGCAGGTGGGTAATATAACAACGCGTGCAGTTGGGCGTTAAACAATAAATTATTCACAATTTTATGTGTTATTATCGAAGAAGTTACATTATTGACTGCCGTCTGCCAGGACTTAAAAAGTCTAAGCGACATTCATTACTTGCGATATTTCACTGAACAATTAATTCGTTATGTGCCTGACGTATCATATATAATACCAGAACTTAACTAAATTACAAAAAGTGTTAAACTTTTGTATTCAGAATCATTTCAAAATTGTCATAGTTTCACAAATATGATGAAAATTTTGTCTTTCTTGTTTTCGATGTCGTTGTTGATAATAAATGTGAATGCAAGAAGAAATCGAATGGTACCGTTCCTATTTAAGGTTAGTTTTCAAGTACATATTGTAATGGTTTGAATGACGATGATAATATAATTTAAATCAGATTTTTCTGGATAACGCATTTCTGAAGCTCTTTTGACTGCTGGAACCAACTTTTCGATGATTTTTTTTATCATAAACCTTATCGTATGATGCCAGTTCGATGAGTCCTACTTTTATTTTGTAGCTACATATTTTGTAGATTATCTTACAAAGTTTTGAATATATTCTTATTCATTTTCAGGTATAAAAAAAGCAGATCAAAATTCTGAGGAAGAATTGACACAAAAACTTATATTTACCGGTAGACAGGCAATGCCTGTCAGGCATCCAGATAATTTAAAACTTAACGGCCGTTATGGTTTTGGTATCACGAATCACCGATGTTATACACTAACTATCATCATTAATCATTTTTTGATGTTTCTGCAAAGCGCAATTACATTTTCGCAAAGTGAGACCCTTAAATTTTAATATATTTGGAAATTTTTTAGAGATGTTTTTAACGATGTTATCAAAAATCGTTAAATTAAGTGAAAGTAACTCTCAGTCAGTGATAGTGGACTGCCTATAACAAACCATATAGCATTCCGGGTTTTTCCACTGTAGACTGTTTAGTTTTCAAGTATACTTTCACCTAGAAAAGTGTAAAATCAGAGTCGCATACTCCCCTTAAGGGGGGCATATATAACCGGCACGATCAGAGTAAAATAATTCACGAAAGTAATTAGTTAGTTTATTTTTTGTGCTTATTAATCGTCAGCTCACCAAACGAAATGTGGTTCCAGCTTATTTAAATAATTTTTTATCTATTAAAGGGGTACCGTTCACAAATGATTTGGCTTATAATTCTGGACCCCACTAATTGCTCTCAATTTCTCGGCCGCTTATTTCTCGGATCCGTATAACTGTTTCCACGGTGACCTAAATTTCGAACAAAATTGTTTGCGCCCGAGCGAGGACTGAGTGAGGCCTGGTTAGGGTGGCGCTCTCTTTTCAAAGCTCACTTATCAAGTGAATTGAACAGGTGAAATGAGGAAGCTTTGCGGGGTATTGTATCCGTTTGGCATGGTAGGAGATTGTTTAAACAGACTAAATATTGTCAGATGGCTAGACTTAAATTTCATAAAAATTTAGAAAAAAACATATGATGGCCCTGAGAGCTAAAAGATTTTTGAATATACTTATATTATATGAGACAATTGCGGGCCAAAGAAGGGTCAACTACTCTAAAGTCTACGAGTTAAAGTTATAAGTTTATAAAATGAGATTAAAATTAAAAAAAGATGATTGCTGTATTTCTTCGTTTTAAGGCGTTTCAAGCGTTTGCGTCAAAATATTTTTTTTGAAAATCATTTTAAAAGAGCTCAAAATCGGCTCTCATGTTGTATTTTTGTTCCGTGAAGCCCCAAAAAAAATGCCTCACGTTCATGGGCTAAAAAATGACATTTTCGGTCAAATTCTTTACCCAAAGAACACTCACAAATTGTCATAAGAGCAGATTCTAGAAATGTTTCTGAAATGTTCGAGTTCAAGTTCTGGTGCTTTGATATTTACAATAGTGTGAAATCTATATTGAATTTAATGATTCAGGTCAAATGATTAGTAACATTTAAATAGATATTGTTCGGTGAACCTTATCTTATGAAAATTACGGTGAGCCACGACAATATCTGTCTGTTTAAAACAATTCCTAACCATGCACAAAGACGGATAGATAGCCCGAAAAGCTCCTCATTCACCTGTAATAAGGAGCTTTTAAAGTGATGCGCCAACTAATCCCTTAACATTCACACTATTGAACAGCAATCTCCTTTTATTTTAACATCATTTATAGATTTATAAACTTATAACTTAATTCGTAAGACTTAAGAAGTGAGTCTGTTGTTTCATTATCAAAACATATATTGTTTCAACTATGACAAAAGAGCAATTAAGCAGAAGAAATCGAGAAAAATGAAATTTCACTTCTGACATTGAACCTGAGAGAATATTTCAATCTCATACAAATTCATCTTATATATGTTAATTATATTATACAAATTGTGTTATATATTAAAAAATTATATTATTACGTATTATTTATTTATAAAAACCATTTCGCTACCATACTTATCGCAATCACGCCTCACTAGCGCCTCACTCATCGCTTCGGACTTTGTTTCAATCGAAAACCTGGAAATAGTTAATACGTACCTTTCACGTAACGAAATGAACATACGTGAATATGACAAAAATTAGTCCAATTTATTTTCTTGAAGAAGAGTGAAATTATCCAGTTCAAAAATTGAAAATAAATTAAACTCCTCGCAACTTAATACTTGTTGCGGCGCCATTTAGCGTGTTCAATATTTGTTTTTTGAGGTTATTACTGTAGTTTTAATTGACACACAACAAGATTCGTTCAAATTTTAAGCCCTAGCTTTCTACAGAATGGTCCTTAAAAAATTCGAGTTGATGTATGTTATAGTATAAAGGAGATAGATTCAAAAAATGATGGATTTACACTTTTGGTTCAACAAATCATAATTGATTACGTAAACAAGATGAAATTTCCAGATAAAAGACCAGAATTGATACAATATAATAACAGTACAGCAAAGATGAAATATTCAGTGCAAAAAATGTCCGAATAAATTTTACACGTGAACTTTCAAATTTTACACTAAGTAGCGCTATAAGCGTTTCAATATTGATTTTTTGAGGTTTTACTGTATTTCTGGTGACAACAAAAAAAAAAGATCAGAATTAATTTTATGCCCTTATCAGTCTCTTCGGAATGCCGAAACAATTGGACTCGATCAATGTGTATTTTAGGAAAAGATGCATTTTAAAAGAATTTGGAACTTCAGAGCCTTAGTGGGCAACTTGAAGTGAAGTTGCGAGACCCATCTCAATCCTATTTTTTTGGTCGACGAATTAGTGGGGTCAAAATTATAAGCCAAATCATTTGTGAACCGTTACCTAAGGAAAGATTTGAAGTTCGAATTTCATTATGAATTCGTGAAAATTTCAAAAAAAAATAAAAACATTACGACAATTTTCGCATTTTGTCAAATTTTTGAACAACCATTGGTCAACGGCTGTACACCCTAGTATTATTGTATCTATTTAGCATCTGGCGCCTAGCGCAATTCACGTGGCGAGAAATTACTTTGCATAATTTCTAGCGCATTCAGTTTCAGACGCGCCGAATAAACAACAAACCTAACATTTTAGATTTGTATTTTCAGCACAGAACTCCGCAATTATTGTAACGTACGGTCAACACCTTAACACGGTAACAAAATTGTACCAGAAGATTAAGGTGTGCTGATATATTTTCTGAAATATATTTTTTTTTTGTTTATTTAGAGAAAAAAAGAGAATCCACGTTTTTTTGGTAAATATACATAACTTAGTTCGGTCAAAATATTTTTCGGGAAAACAGAAACGTATAATTTTGGATCAGAACACTTGTTATTTTTGGCAACCATTTTAAGCGGTCAAAACAAAACCGTAGAGGAACACTGTTTAACCCTATCAGGTTAAATAATGTTTTCCTAGAACGCTCAAAGAAAAGGAAGCACAACGCGCAAACAAAAATTTATTTTTTCTGAAACACTTTTACTCAAAAAGTAGAAAAAAATTGGTAGGTACTTTTAGTCCGTATTTAACACATTTTTTTTTTTCTGAAAAAACACTTATTTAAAAGTAAGAAAAAAATCTGTATTGCAGTTTGTTATTTTGATTTTTTCTGAAAATACTTTCTTTTGAAAAGTAGTGAGAAAAATCAAGCGTTTAAAACCGCTGAACTATTTCCGCTAATAACAGCGAAGAGGTAGACCCGTCCTAGTTAAAAATATTTATTCACCATTTAAAAAAGTATTTTCAAAGTGGCCGCGGCACTCCTGTAATAATAACGCTGTTATTGATAAACTTCCAACAACTTTAATCAGTTCAATTTATTATTTTGATCATGGATACAATTACAAAAATTCGATAATAGAGAAAGCTTAAAAACTGCGTCTGAGGAGTCAAAGCCTAGCTTAATTAATTGATAAACCTTGGGCCTATTATTAAATTAACGGATCAACTCGGTTAGACCGTTACGTTAAGGTTTACGTTAAGTTGAAGGAACCTAAAACTTTTGATCTGGTGATCCAAAATAAAAAGTCTATTTCAAAAGACGCTATAAAATTACCGGAATTTTTTGGGAAAATACATACAGGAAACAGGAGAAGTTTGTCAAGCAAACTTGACAACTTTTTGACCTTTTGGTGCAAAAAGTTGAATACTGAAGTACGAAGAACAATATTTCTCATACTGGTTTTTTCCGACGGCTGAGTGAATCTGATCTACAAGACTCTGAACTCGAAGGTTCAAAGTCGGCATGTTTCAACCAACGCCAAATTCTCAAAAAATTTATTAAGCCACTATGCTGGGCAATTGAATGCATTCATGCGTTATTGCATTTTCGATATAAACTACATTCCGCAGTAAATTCTATATCTATGCCGGCATAAGATACCATAGTATGCCTATAAAACTAACACGAAAAGGTAGTAACGCTAAAGGCGATAAGAGGACATTTAAAGACGTGATAAGGAGCGGTAGATCTCATCTGCTGATCAAGTCCTAGATTTTTTTGCGCGCTTATTTTTAAGCGANAAATCAGAGTCGCATACCCCCTTAAGGGGGGGCATATATATACCCGGCAGATCAGAGTCAAAATAATTCACGAAAGTAATTAGTTAGTTTATTTTTTGTGCTTATTATCGTCAGCTCAACCAAAATGAATGTGTTCCAGCTTATTTAAATAATTTTTTATCTATTAAAGGGGGTACCGTTCACAAATTGATTTGGCTTATAATTCTGGACCCCACTAATTCGCTCAATTTTCTCCCGCTTATTTTCTCGGATCCGTATAACTGTTTCCAGGTGATCCTAAATTTCGAACAAAAATTGTTTGCGCCGAGCGAGGCACTGAGTGACGGCTGGTTAGGGTGGCGCTCTCTTTTCAAAGCTCACTTATCACAGGTGAATTTTGAACAGGTGAAATGAGGAAGCTTTGCGGGGTATTGTATCCGTTTGGCATGGTAGGAGATTGTTTAAACAGACTAAATATTGTCAGATGGCTAACTTAAATTTTCATAAAAAAATTTAGAAAAAAAACATATGATGGCCCTGAGAGCTAAAATTTTTGAATATAACTTATATTATATNAGGATCAATTGCGCAAAGAAAGAGAGTCACTTCTAAAGTCTACGAGTTAAGTTATAAGTTTATAAATGAGTTAAAATTAAAAAAGATGATTGCTGTAGTTTTCGTTTTAAGCGTTTAAAGCGTTTTGGTCAAATATTTTTCGATCATTTTAAAGAGCTCAAAAATCGGCTCTCATTTTTTGTATTTTTGTCCGTGAAAGCCCAAAAATGGCCTCAAGTTCAGCGGCTAAAATGACATTTTTGGTCAAATTCCTATTTACACAAAATTTGTCATCACGAGCAGATTCTAGAAATGTTTCTGAAATGTTTCTGAATGTTCAAGTTCTGGTGCTTTTGATATTTACAATAGTGTGAAATTATATTGAATTTAATGATTCAGTCAAATGATTAGTAACATTTAAATAGATATTGTTCGTANTTATATTATCACTACGTATGTTATTTATTTCACCATTTCCGCTAACCATACTTATCGTCAATCAAGCGCCTCACTAGCGCCTCACTCATCGCCTTCGGACTTTTTGTTTCAAATTGAAAACCTGGAAACAGTTATACCGTACCTTTTTCACGTAACGAAATGAAAAATAGTGAATATGGACAAAAATTAGTACAATTATTAATCTTGAGAGTAGTGAAATTATTCAGTTCAAAAATGATAAATAAATTTAAACTCTCCAATTAATACTTGTTGCGCCATTAGCGTTTCAATATTTGTTTTTGAGGTTATCTACTGTAGTTTTATTGACACACAGAATTCGTTCAAATCTATTTTAGCCCTAATGACTTTCTACAGAATGCTTAAAAATTGAGTTGATTGTATGTATATTTATAAAGGAGATAGATTGAAAAAATGATGATTACATTTTGTTCAAAAATCATAATTTGATTACGTAACAAGATGAAATAATTCAGAATAAAGACCAGAATTGATACAATTATAACAGTAAAGCAAAGTGAAATTATTCAGTGCAAAAAATGTCGAATAAATTTTAACTTTCAAATTTACACTAGTAGCGCTATAAGCGTTTCAATATTGATTTTTGAGGTTATCTACTGTAGTTTTGGTGACACAAAAAAAAGATCCATGAATTAATTTTAGCCCTTATCAGTCTCTTCGGAATGCCGAAACAATTGAATCGATTCAATGTGTATTTTAGGAAAAGATGCATTTTAAAAGAATTTGGAACTTCAGAGCCTTAGTGGGCAACTTGAAGTGAAGTTGCGAGACCCATCTCAATCCTATTTTTTTGGTCGACGAATTAGTGGGGTCAAAATTATAAGCCAAATCATTTGTGAACCGTTACCTAAGGAAAGATTTGAAGTTCGAATTTCATTATGAATTCGTGAAAATTTCAAAAAAAAATAAAAACATTACGACAATTTTCGCATTTTGTCAAATTTTTGAACAACCATTGGTCAACGGCTGTACACCCTAGTATTATTGTATCTATTTAGCATCTGGCGCCTAGCGCAATTCACGTGGCGAGAAATTACTTTGCATAATTTCTAGCGCATTCAGTTTCAGACGCGCCGAATAAACAACAAACCTAACATTTTAGATTTGTATTTTCAGCACAGAACTCCGCAATTATTGTAACGTACGGTCAACACCTTAACACGGTAACAAAATTGTACCAGAAGATTAAGGTGTGCTGATATATTTTCTGAAATATATTTTTTTTTTGTTTATTTAGAGAAAAAAAGAGAATCCACGTTTTTTTGGTAAATATACATAACTTAGTTCGGTCAAAATATTTTTCGGGAAAACAGAAACGTATAATTTTGGATCAGAACACTTGTTATTTTTGGCAACCATTTTAAGCGGTCAAAACAAAACCGTAGAGGAACACTGTTTAACCCTATCAGGTTAAATAATGTTTTCCTAGAACGCTCAAAGAAAAGGAAGCACAACGCGCAAACAAAAATTTATTTTTTCTGAAACACTTTTACTCAAAAAGTAGAAAAAAATTGGTAGGTACTTTTAGTCCGTATTTAACACATTTTTTTTTTTCTGAAAAAACACTTATTTAAAAGTAAGAAAAAAATCTGTATTGCAGTTTGTTATTTTGATTTTTTCTGAAAATACTTTCTTTTGAAAAGTAGTGAGAAAAATCAAGCGTTTAAAACCGCTGAACTATTTCCGCTAATAACAGCGAAGAGGTAGACCCGTCCTAGTTAAAAATATTTATTCACCATTTAAAAAAGTATTTTCAAAGTGGCCGCGGCACTCCTGTAATAATAACGCTGTTATTGATAAACTTCCAACAACTTTAATCAGTTCAATTTATTATTTTGATCATGGATACAATTACAAAAATTCGATAATAGAGAAAGCTTAAAAACTGCGTCTGAGGAGTCAAAGCCTAGCTTAATTAATTGATAAACCTTGGGCCTATTATTAAATTAACGGATCAACTCGGTTAGACCGTTACGTTAAGGTTTACGTTAAGTTGAAGGAACCTAAAACTTTTGATCTGGTGATCCAAAATAAAAAGTCTATTTCAAAAGACGCTATAAAATTACCGGAATTTTTTGGGAAAATACATACAGGAAACAGGAGAAGTTTGTCAAGCAAACTTGACAACTTTTTGACCTTTTGGTGCAAAAAGTTGAATACTGAAGTACGAAGAACAATATTTCTCATACTGGTTTTTTCCGACGGCTGAGTGAATCTGATCTACAAGACTCTGAACTCGAAGGTTCAAAGTCGGCATGTTTCAACCAACGCCAAATTCTCAAAAAATTTATTAAGCCACTATGCTGGGCAATTGAATGCATTCATGCGTTATTGCATTTTCGATATAAACTACATTCCGCAGTAAATTCTATATCTATGCCGGCATAAGATACCATAGTATGCCTATAAAACTAACACGAAAAGGTAGTAACGCTAAAGGCGATAAGAGGACATTTAAAGACGTGATAAGGAGCGGTAGATCTCATCTGCTGATCAAGTCCTAGATTTTTTTGCGCGCTTATTTTTAAGCGA
>SCLH01001981.1:54280-65589 GCA_004367855.1 Oikopleura vanhoeffeni | reverse complement strand
GAACTGAAAAAATCGCATTTTCAAAGATTTGACTTTAGACTTTGATAAGTTAAAAGATTGTTATGCTGTTGCGACTAACGCAGAATATTTTCGCGAACGTCTTTCTGGGAATCCGGTAAACGAAAATTCGTTGTTTTTTCGAAATAAAAAAATTTAGAAAAACGAGGTTGACACCAACCGGTCCCCACGGGTTAAAAAGGGTAATAGTAAGCCTGTCTCTGATAACCGGGAGCCGAAAAAACACACGGTTGAAAAACAAGAGAATATTCAACAAAGCAAAAATACGCACAATCCACCTACGCATTATATTATTGAGAATTCGTTTTTTGGTGAGTATTCTCCTTTTCAGTAGAGACTAAAAATGAGTGCAGTTTTTCGGTCCCAAATTTTCCTAAAATGCACACCACATACCAAGTAGATTTTAGTGAGTAAAAGAAGCTTTTTCTTCATACGAAAATTATGAATGAAAATGTTAGTTTCACAGAACCTCCATGTGTCGATACCGGCAGTTTTTGAATATTGTGCCATTAAAGTTATTACTTGGTAAAACACAATTTTTTAAAAAAACTGAAATATCAGTTTCGGGAATCAAAAATTCACCAATGCAGGTTGCTGGAGTTTTCGAAGCTTCTGTATTTTTTAATAAAACCCGCTTTAAAAACGTCGAATTTCACGTTTTAGAAGCTGAATTACCAGTTATTCTTGGATTAAAGTTTTTGCGAAATCCTGAAATTTAAATTACACGGTTACGCGAAAAACTATTCACTTTGAGCTTACAAATCAAGAAAACTTATTTTCGGCCAACTTATTTAAATGAAATTTTGATCTTGTCTTTACTATTTCAAATTCTGTACCGCCTACGCGCAGTCAAACTGAAATCGCGAAAAACACTCTGGGCATTCAGATTGCCGAAAATGCCAATATCGAACATTCTGAAAAAAATTGCCAATTTGCTTTTTTCTTTTAAAGACGTTTTCGGATTAGATCCTAACAAAACAAAATTGGGCAATTTTCCAGTCTCAGTACCTATCAAAACAGATGGAGAACCAGTTTATATTCCGCAATTTCTTATTACGAGAGCGTATAAGGCCTAAGTTGGTACAGAAATAGAAGCTTTGTTAAAAATGGGCGGTATTAAGAAATAAATAAACCCTCGTGGCTGGAATTCGCCTATTTTATGTGTTCCCAAGCACGATAAAACGGTGCGCATATGTGTTAATTTTACAAATACGCTTAATTTAAAATTATGCAACGATAGTGATAAATACACTCTACCGGTCACCGACGTTCTTTTTCAAGAAATCGGAACCGAAAATAATTTTTTTGCGTCACCAGCTCTTGCTAAAGGATACTGGCAAATCGGCATAAAACCCGAAGACCGGTTCAAAACCAGTTTTACTTATGAAAACGAGACCTTTTGTTTTACACGGTTACCGTTTGGTCTAAAAAACGCCGGCGACAGTTTCTGTCGGGCAATTAATTCTGTATTTAACTAAATGCAAAATAAAAATAATGTCAAAAGCTATGTTGATGACGTTCTTGTACATGCAACAACTTTTAAGCAATATTTTAAAACTTTAGAAGATCTTCTGAAACTTTTGCGAGCTCACGAATTGCGGCTAAATGCAAAAAAGTTCAAATTTCTGACGCCAAAAGTTAAATTTTTGGGAAGAATCTTAAACAAAAGTGGTTACACCGCTGATCCCGTTAATGTTCAAGCCGTCAAAGATTTGAGTCCGCCAAAAAATCATAAGCAACTCCAATGTGCCATAGGTCGCTTCGTGTGGCTTCGAGAGTTTATCTCGTGCAATATTGGGCAGGAAGTTGCAAATTTCGCATTAAGCCATATTCTTAAAGAATTCACAAAATTAAACAAAGAATCAAAAAAATTTGATTGGCCTAATTCTGCCCAATCAGCATTTGACTTGGTGAAATCGCGTTTATCTCGTGATAAAATCATTTATTTTGCCGATTTCAGCCAACCTTTTTGTCTAGTTACTGATGCGTCAAACTTTGCTGTAGCAGGCATATTAATGCAACTGATTGACGGAAAACAGCTTATTATTGCTACAGTGACCAAAACCCTCTGTGAAACTGAACAGAGATGGTCTGCGAGTGAACGAGAATGTTATGCAATACTTTTCAGTGTTGAAAAACTTGTTTATTTCCTCAAAGGACCGCAATCATTTGTTATACTCACAGATCATAAGGCACTCACATTTTAAGATAGAAGCATATTTAAAAACGCAAAAATTAGCCGTTGGCTAGAGCGGTTGTCCGTTTATAATTTTTGCGTTCAATATATTGAAGGTCAGAAAAATGTTTTAGCCCACGACGATGTTTCTTCGTCCTGTCTTCATCTCCCCGAAAAAAAATTTCAAAACGGACATCTGGAACCAGAATAAATCGCCTGGGAAAATTTTACATGTAACTGTACACGAACCAATGAAAATATATCCCAATCTGGACCACTTACGTTGTCGCCACACGTTTCTAAACAGGCAACATTCAATTTTAGAGCAAAATGCAATCCCTTGTAACAACTTCCGCGAAAGTCTGCTATATCGGTTTACAAAACGAATTTATTGAAATAAACCAATCAGTGAGCTGGCAGATATTGCCGTTAGCTCAACGCAACAATAAAAATTTATCGCAATCACTGAATTGGCTAAAATATGACTTGACACTATCAACATTTTTGGAAATGATCAAAATCTGAAAAAAACGAATTTTTGATGCCTGTTTAAAACAGCAATTCAAGTTCGATGAAATTATCCGGCTTACTTATTTGTAAAAAATAAGGAACATCGAATCACTAATCGTTATCCGCCGTTCAAAAGTCGGTCATTATCTCCCAAACACATTGACCAATCAGGACATTATTGGCAGTTGACCGAGTTTTCAAATTTTTACGAGAACACATGTTGGTGGATAAAAGCAAAACATAAACGACATTGAACATTATGTTAAAAGCGGTTCAATTTTTTGCCAGCACGAAAGGCAGTTACAATGCATACGGAATAAAATCCGATGAACAACACATAGAGACCAGTAAGGTTCACACGAACCACTTTATCGTCTAATTTCGATCGACATCTTGTACCACCATAGCCTTCCCTCAACAAAACGGATAAAACTAAAACCTTGTTTAACGACACCAAATTATAGCACAAAATTTTTTTCCAAGGTAACACATCTTAACTCAGCACCCCCGTGTTCGCGCGATCGTGCAGAAGACGCCGTTTCCGCTCTTGAAAATTTTGTATTGGAATACGGCATTCCGAAGGTTATACACAGTGATCGAGGCGTTCATTTCATAAATAGCGTTTTCAAAAAATTTTGTGTTCAATTTAATATTAAACATCAAATTCACGTAGCCTATAGACCACAGTCGTCTGGTCAAATTGAAAGAATTCACAGATCGCTTAAAAACTCTCTCTGGATTCTTTGTAATTCATCCGACCTTGACTGGGTCGAAGCTCTCCCGTATGTCAGACGTGCGCATAATGTCGCTTACAACTCTGCAACTAAGGTCTCGCCTTATTTTTGTGTTTTTGGTCGAAATCCAGATTTAACCGGTTTATTTAACCTTAAACCGGTGTCTAGTAACCCAAAAGATTACTCGAAAAATCTTGCCACGACACTCCAAAAGGCCTATAAGGCTGTTCGAGTTAGCCAATCAGGGGCCGACAAAAACCTTAGGGATCGGAACGAGCCAAATTTTAAAATTACCGAAATAAATATTGGTGATGAGGTTTATTTGAAACGGCAGCAGTCAGTTTCTGCAAAAAACACCCATTTTGATTGGATTGGGCCGTTTTTAGTTACTAATATGGCCGACTGTATAGTTGAAATCCAAAAAAATGCAGAAAATCGGGATTTTGTTCATCGATCCCATGTTATTAAAAAACAGGATCGATTTGAACACCTCGTTACCGGTCTGGGTATCCAACCGGTCGAAAATTTAACCCCTGTACATTTTCAAAACTAACCTCATAACACATTTTTGGCCAATTTTGCGACGACCACCCCCTTAAGGGCCTCGGTGCATTATGACAGATTTGCACTTTTTCGATTTTTTTTCTCTCGATAAGAAACTTTTTGGCACTTCAAAATTTTCGGATGACTTTTGAGCTCACTTTGTATAATCTGATTTTTTTCGAATCAATTATGTTAACTTTATAAATCTTCTTTTGAAAAAACACTCAAAAAACGCGCGTTTGCTTCCATGGTGTCTAGATAACAGTAAAATTTATTATATTTTATTTATGTCTTAAAAGCCCTAAAATACGCTCTCGACCACCAGCTCGGATTTATTAAATTTTATTTTATAAGATTTTTACGTCAAAATCGATAATTTAAATTTGTGAAAAAAGACGGGAAAAACAGAAATTTTACCACATCGAAAGAAATANTCTCAAGCGGCTTTTTCTGATAGTCAGGACATTTGTTAATATCAAAATGCAATTGAAGGTCAATTTTATTTTTTTAAAAAAAAGTTGTTTTTCTCTATTTTTCATGGAAAAAAAATTGATATCTAGGAAATTTTTAAATGTGCAAGATGATTCATCAACTTTTTAGCGCATAACACCCGAAAATGGCTGAAGTTTATTGATATCGTCTTATAAATACTTTATCGGTTTTTGTTAAAAATGGATGTTCAATGAAAAGTGGTTCTTTATATTCTAACAGATACTCATTCATGTTAAAAAATAAAAATATGAACGAAAGCAAGAATGAACACTTTTATTGTATATTAGAATTAAAAAAAATAATTTTTAAATTTTTTTCTTTTAAATATTGCTCTCAAAAAATGTACAAATTTGCTGGAGTTATGACCCCCTTAAGTTTGTTTCTGAGATTTTGAAATTATTATGTAGAAATGCAGGACCAATTTCAGCAAGTTTATTTTTTGGTATTAATTTGGTATTTTCTAAATGCCCGTTTAAATAATACCAAATTAGTTTTTGTGTCAACTTTTTATCAGAATTTTGTTCTGCTTTCCCTTAACCCTCCAAGGCATATCGATTACGGGGTCATCTGGTCATTATTAGCCACTTTTTTCCACACACGTTTCTTTCAGATCCACGAAAGAGATCGTTTTTAGATCTGGGGGTCCTCTGGATAATATAAGCCGATTTTTCAGTTTGGGGGTCTACTGGTCATTTTAAGACGTTTTTTTAGTTTGGGGGTCCACTGGTCATTTTTAGACGTTTCTTTAGTTTGGGGGTCCACTGGTCAATTTTAGACGTTTTTTTAGTATGGGGGTCCACTGGTCATTTTTAGACGTTTTTTTAGTTTTCGGTAGGGGGCGCCATTGATCTCTACAAACTGAATCGCAGAATAAGGTCTCACCAAGGGATCGCCATGAAGAATTAAAAATCGTATTGGATCGGATCGTATTGGAGGGGGGTGAAATTTTAATTGGATTGGATCGTACACTTGCATCATTTTCGAGCTTACTAGGCCTTCCGAGCAAAAATCAGCTATCTGTTAAAAAAGGTCTTTAATAACCACAGGTGGTGCTAAAGGCGATACTATGTTTTGATGGTGTAAACATTCAGTATTTATATGAAATGTCAATATTTGAAATAAATAAAGATACTGATTATAAAAGAAATTTTATGGAGATTCATTTTTATTTATTTTTAGAATAAATTTCGAAATTTTTGCTTATTGGTTGAAAAATAAAGCTGCTGAATAGTCACTTTCGACCACAGAAATTAAACCGTAGGGTTAAATTAGACTAGAAACCATACTTCTAAAATTTTTCACGAATCAGAAATTGGAATTCAGGGTATTCAGAATGACGAAAATTGTCCATTTTGAATTTTTACAAAATTTAGTTATTCAGAATTTATGTGAAAGGCTAACACTTAAAATAAATCAAGACAGTCATCCAAGAACAAATTTTTAAGAGATCTCTTTAAACTTATTTTCTCAAAATAAATTAAAATTTTGTTTATTGCTGATTAGTCGGAAAATAAAAATGCTGAAAAATCACTTTTAACTTCGAAAACAAAACAACAAGGTAAAATTAGACAAAAAAACGTATTTTAAAAGTTTAACAATATCGGAAACAGGTATTAAGGGGGGTACTGGTCGCTGGAATTGACTTTTCTGGATGAAAAATCAGCCTAACAACGAAACTATGGGACAATTAAGACTAGTCCTATTGTGAATCTAGCCTTAATCTTGTCAAAATTAATAGTCAATGACTTTTTGTTCCGATACAGTCTGAGATACGTTACCAGTAAAAGGTGTCCCTCGACCAAATTTGAAAATCTATGTCTTCCCAAGGTTTATTTTGAAATCAGCTCAAATCTTAACTTAGGTCCTCTAGAAGCGTTTTTTTTAGATCACTTTTTTTTTCTTGAAACTGCAGAAACTGCCGATTTTCAGCATTTTCTTTACCAAAAATCTATGGCGTTCAAGGTTATATTTTGGAATCCGTTCAAATTCCAGCAAACACTAGCTCAGAACGAATAGAAACTCCTCTTGAAGCGTTTTTTTCAAATTTCGAGCCCAAACTCAAAAATTTTGAAGGTCACGTGATAATATTTTCGAAAAAAAAGGTGCTTCGATTTTGTCGACAGCAGGCTCAAAAGAAAGCCACAAAAATACTGACCAGAAAGTTGGCTAACGTCAAGGTGATATTGAGTGGTTAAATCAAAGCAAACGTTATTTTTGAACTTCATTTTGACAAAAATACGCAGAAAAAAATTGAAAAAGCAGGCTCGAAAATTTTGAATTTTTTTTGATGATTCGGTCGGTAGTGCACTTTGTAATCATCCCGGGTCATTTTGAAGCATTTATATAGCCCCTAAAGCCAGCGACCAGTACCCCCTTATGGGAGTGGGCGTCGCTGATTTGGGGTTTTGCTATGCCGATTCTCGACAAACAGGCGGAGGTTATGATTCAAAAACTTTTGTAGCTTGAAGAACAACTATTTAAGATCATTTTCAAAAGCACAGTTATCTGATACTATGCCACCTACGCAAACACAGAGACTTCAAAATAGACCTTTAAAATCAGACCAAATAACTATCTCCTCTCGCAATTTTGGGGATTTTTTTATTTTCTTGGACGCAATAAAGAAAAAACAAGTTTTCAAATTTAAAAAAAACGAGTTTTAGAGGCTCCGTGAAAAACTTTCTCCTCTCAATTTTCGAGATGAATTTTCGGTTCATAGGTCAAATGAAAGCTGCTAACGTTTTGAGAGGTTGATCGTGGCTTTTTTCATAAATTTTGATTCGGCTTGATTCTGGAGGCAATGAATTACCCTTAAATTTGACGGAAAATTATTTAGCTTTTGTTTTTTTCGAATATTCAGAGACTTTAAAGCATTTTGGTGCTGAATTTAACTCTCAGACTGCAAAATAAAAAAAATTATGAAATATTTAAATAAATAATGATCGTTTTTTTTGATATTGCGTCCAAGTAAATAAAAAAAAAGTTCGAAAAAAGCCACGATCAAAGATTCGTAAATCGGGAAAAAATCTCCAAAATTGCGAGATAGTTTTTAGTCTGATTTTAAAGGTAGACTTTAAAGTCTCTGTGTTTGCTGCTGCTGTATCAGATAACTGTACTTTTAAACATAATCTTGAAGAGTTGTTTTTCAAGTTTAAAAAGTTTTTAAATCATTACCTCTGCCTGTTTGTCGAGAATCGGCATAGCAACAACCTCAAATTAGTGACGATATCTGAAGGTTTCCAAACAGACTTTATCATCAACCTGGTATTTTGTAGAGAATTTTCCAACGAGTATTTTGATTCATATTTTTTTTTGAATTTTAAGACTTTTTCACAAAATATCGGGTTTAGGGGGGCTGAAATTTAAGATGAAATTGTATGTTATTTCAAATTATCAGTACTAATTTCGATCTAAAATTTTATCCAGCATATCAATTTTGTAAATAAACTCATTTGACTCTAAATACTGCTCGAAAAAATAACTGAAATTCAATTTTACATCGTTTTTTGTCAAAAATATTTTCAAAAGTTTACAAAAAAGGAAATTCACAAGCATTTTTCGACAGCCTGATTTAAATGTGTCGAAAAATGTGCCCAAAGTTGGCCGAAGGCCGATAAAAGAAATTATATGTGTTTTGTTTTTTAAATGAGACCAAAATCAGTCAAGGGCCGATAAAAGTAGATTTTTTATTTAATTTGTTGAAATTGAACCGCAAATCGGCATTAGGCCAATAAAAGGTTATTCTATGTTTTAAATTTGAACGTGTTGGAAAAACTCAATTAAAAAATTAAATTATTTTTTATTGGCGTACGGCCGATAAAGGTGCCATTTTTCCACAAAATTAAATCAAAAATATTTAATCCTCTTTTATCGGAATTTTTGAAATTATTTTTCGGAAAATAGGCTCTAATGAATCGACTTAAAATTTGTTTTAAGATAACTGTCTTGCTTTATTTTGAATGTTAGCTTTTCACATTCTAAATAACTGATTTTTATCTAATGAAGTGGATAATTTTCGTCTTTTTAAGAACCCTTCATTTCCATTTCTGATTCTTTTAAATTTAACAAAGTATGTTTTCTAGTCTCAATTGACCCTACGGTTACATTTCCAGGGTCGAAACTGACTTTTAAGCAGCTTTATTTTTCAACCAATCAGCAGAAATTTCGATTTTTTTTGAAAGATAATTTAAAATGAATATTCAGAAAATTTAGTTTTTAATGGCTATCTTTATTAATGTCAAATGATGACATTTCCTATGAATGCTGAATACTGTGATGTTTACAATAGAATCGCCTCTAGCACCACCTTTAGTCATCTGAGATCTATAGTTGCTAATACCTTTTACACAAAATCGATGCTTGCGCCTTTTTTGAGTACCCTAAATCATTCATTTGAAATAATTTGAGTTTTCGGGCAGCTCCATTTCCGGTGCTACACCACGTGACCATGGTTTTGTATAAAATTTTAGATGTCAAATTGGAGTAGAATTTTACGTTCCACCTGAAAAAGTGAGTGAGCATTGAGAAATAAGATGGACATTTTGCTTTGTGTTAAAACAACGTAAAAAACGATTAAACAGCGCCACCAAGTTGTTGGAGTCAAAAAAAATTTATCAGGTGCTCAAATTTTGCTCGGGAGGTCTATATCCTATTCCGAGTACAGTAGATCAAAAATGCCTAGGTAAAAATACAAACGAGAGTGAGACGGGCCAACCAACCAATCAAATCCCTGAATTGAACACACAATTGGTTTGTATTTTTACCTAGGCAATTTTGATCTACAGTACTCGGAATAGGATATGATATAGACTATATAGACTATATCTAACGCAGTGATGATTGCTCCAAAATTTGTCAGTGACATTTTCGATTTGTCTTATTATCGCACACGTATATCAATTCTTAAAATATGTTCAGGTTTTTTGTCAAATTTGAAAGAATTGGAAATAAAATTTTCAAAGTCTGAAAGAATGCGTTCAATTTGATACAAAATATTTAAAAATAGAGTTCATTTTGAATATTTTCAAAATTAACAGTCAATTTATTTAAAATTGCGGTCAAAGCATAAAATTTCAAAATTAAGCAGTCAATTTTAGAATTTACGGTCTAATCATAAATTTTCTAAAATTTGCGATAAATTTTTTTAAAATTGCAGTTGAAAATTTATTGTTGTTTCAAAATTTGTGATAAATTTCAAAAATTTGTGGTCTTATCATACAATTTATGAAATTTTCGACCAATGTTCATAAAATTTCTTAAATTTGGGGTCATTTTTTTTTTTAAATTGAGTTCAAACCATAAAGTTTTCGGTCTTATCACAAAATTTTTAAAAAATTTGCAGTCAATTTTCTAAAAATTGCGATCAAACCATAAAATTTCCAATGTTTGCGGTAAATTTCAAAAATTTACGGTCATATCAGAAAATTGATTAAATTTGCGGTCAATTTTCTTAAAATTGCGGTAAAACTTCATTTTTGAAAATTTTATTTACGTATATTCTTTTCCGATTCGTATCTATTTTTCCGATATGGTTCGATTATCGATTCGGATCGACTTTTCTGATATAGCTCGAATGGATCGTATCGGATCGACTGACCAATACATTTTTATCATATTAGATCAGATCGAGTGACCCCTTAATTTTAATCATATTGGATCGGATCGACTGGCCCTTAATTTTAATCGTATGGGATCGGAAAAAACGATACGATCCAATCCGATTCAATAATTTTAATACGATCCAATCCAGTTTTGCCGATCCCTGGTCTCATCTGTGAATATTTAAAAGAAAATTACAGCTATTAGTTTTGTTAGTTGTTAAGAAGCTAGCTCTTTCATTTTTAAAGAATCATTCTTTATATTTGGTACTCGTATAGTAGGGCCTTCATGGTTGAAATTCTTATTTTCTTTGGAAACTATTTTGGATATTGGAGGTAACATTATCAATTTATTTTAGTTATACAAACTTAAATAATTAATTAGTTTATCTTTTTGTCAGAAGTTGCTTGAAGTGCTCCAAAAGACAAGATTTGAATACATTCGATATTTCGAATTAGTCAAATGTGCTCTTGGTGATTGTCCAGATATTAATAATATAATCATTATGTGACCCATACAATAAAAATATGTTTCGATTGCAAGATGGCACCATACACAAAAACAAACAACATTACTATTTTGCAAATAAAGTCTGTGCCAAGAATGAAGGAAACTGCCGGACCGATAAAATTTAATAATCCTATAATTTAATCTCTATTCCGGGTAATTAAAATAAGCTATGTTTTGAACTATTTTACGTAAGAATTCAACTTCCTGTGCGAACTTTTTAGCTGATAATAATAGGAATCGAATGTGCTTGATTTTATAAAGAAAAATTATGAAACAAATTAATATTTATCTCATATGTGATAGCTTCGTTTCGAATCTAACTAATACGCTAGATAATATTCAAAATGAATAATCATACAAAAAAAACAATTCCCATGTCCTCCACTACTTAAACGAGTACTAATAAAAATAAATAAATTGATTTTTTTTTTTTTTTTTTTTTTTTAAAATTAAATGAGCCGACCTACTAGTATCTGATTTATTTAAATTCAAAGAATTACATTTTTTTTTGAATTTTCTTTAAAATATTCACTTCCTATATGTGAAACCTTATTTATCATTTCTGCGATTATCAGTTGTATGAGCTCATTATATGGCATCCCACGTTGTTTATATTTTATTCAAGTTGTGATAAAACCACTAACTAAAAACGCTAAAAAGACACAGACACCCAACATTAAAAAACATCTAAATAAGACAATGAATGGAATCCCTCAAACATAATAAAA
>SCLH01001981.1:41682-52824 GCA_004367855.1 Oikopleura vanhoeffeni | reverse complement strand
GAGCGACTACTTTAGTACTAAAAGTAAAACTGTAATTTTCTTTTAAATATTCACAAGTGAAACCTTATTCTGCGATTCAGTTTGTAGAGCTCAATGGCGCCCCCTACCGAAAACTAAAAAACGCCTAAAATGACCAGTGGACCCCCAAACTTAAAAAACGTCTAAAAATGACAAGTGGACCCTCAAACTAAAAAAACGTCTAAAAATGACTAGTGGACCCCCAAACTGAAAAAACGTCTTAAAATGATCAGTGGACCCCCAAACTCAAAAACCGGCTAATATTATCCAGAGGACCCCCAAATCTAAATACGATCTCTTTCGTGGACCTCAAAGAAACGTGGATTTTTCTTTTTTAAAAAAAAGTGGCTAATAATGACCAGAGGACCCCGTAATCGATATAGCCTTTTGAAAGGCTAAAGCAACTTTAAATCAGCCAAAAGTGATGGAGAAAATAATCGCAGAAATTTCTCCTTCTGATACATTCTGAAATTCAACAATGTGAATCTGAAAATATTTTCAAAAATTTTTCGGATACTTGGTTCAAATTTTATGACGAGTTGATTGAAAACCGATTTTTCGCTTAAGTTTTACTTCCGAAAAAAACTTTTTGATCTAAATTTGAAATTGAAATTTCAAATTAGCCAGTTTTTAGGAAAGTGTTTTGAGTACAATTTTCAAGAAAAATAAGCGCACTTCTGGAAATATCGGAGCAAAAAATTTTCTTTGGGAGTGAATTTCAAGAATATTCTTCATTTCGTATTTGTATGGATAACATTGAATGTTTTAAAAAAATTTATATTAATTGTGAAATCATCGCTAAAGGGTACTTTTAATTACATTTTTTGCCTTTTATATTGTTAAAATATCAAATAATTTCCAGTTAAATTGAGGAAAACTAACAATTTTTTCCTAAAAAAACGTTGATTTTTTCCATAAATTATTTGAACAAATTTGAAAATATCAATTTTTTCCCAACTATATTATAGTCCAATCAGACAAAAAATATTTGATAAAACAGGGCACTGCCGCAGTTTTATTGAGACTAACCATACATTTTCTGAGTATTATCGCCTTGTTTATTAACTTTGCTTTTCAAACCGTTCTTCTTTTTAGATTAACATAAAAAAGTTCTTTTTTCGAATTTACTCTTCAATTTGATTAGTAAAGGAACTTTTTTTTTATTTGTTGTTGGGGTTAATACTTTGAGTATGAATAAAAAGGGGGAATTTTTTTTTTTCCGGAAATTTTTATTTTGGCCCAAAACCCCACTACATATATTGTTGTCTCAAAACAATTAAATTGAAGTTGGGATTTAATTATTTCATGTCATTTGGATCTGTCGAAGAAACGGACCACATGAAGTAGTTTAAATAATTAAGAGCTTTATAGCGATCTCAAATTTGGACTTCCCAAGTTCTTAAACAATTATTAAAAATGTTCTTAACTTCCGTGCAAAATTTAAATAATTATACTTGCTGTTCATTCTGACAACACTTACCGACCAAATTGGGTGCACTTTTCGTGCAACATATTTGTGTTATTACCAAAGATAGCTGGTAGATAAATTTCTGGACCGGACCACAATTAAGTTTCGTCGAAAAAGGTACATACTTGAATTATAAGATGCGTAATTGTACATTTAAAAAATAACATACAAAAACATTTTTTGCCTTAGAAAATGTCCATAATAATACTGTAAGTGACCTACAGTATACACACTGTACCGCCATAGTCAGTTTGAATTATTTTAACAAAAAACAAGAATTTTGAGGTAAAGTCTCGATTTATGTAGAAAATATTTTAGCCAAAAATATTTTCTAGTTTATTTATTAGCTACTTTGAAGTTTACTGGTATTTCATTTTAACATGGAAAATTTGCTTGATTAATGTATGATTAATAAATCGAAAACGTTACGCACCGAGAACAATGAGAATACTATACCCGAAGTGAATATCAGAACAAAGAAAGATAGACAGAACTCCTGAAACATTGAGAAATGGCGACAGCAAAACTTCCTAAAAAGTAAGACGTTCACGAAAACTTGTGGTTGAAAAAAATGTTTGTCACACCGAGTACCCCAAATTTTATAAGCCTCCCGACAGATCGCCATATAAACACCTGTTCCGAAGGAAAAAATTCCGTAAGATAGAAAAAAGGACAAATCGGAAGAATTAAAAAACTCAAAAATTCAGAATTTCTACTCTAAAACAGTGAAAATCCTAAAATATTTGAAAATTGCGCAAATCTGGGCATATTGATTCTTTGCCTTTCTTAATCTGCCAAGAAATCGGCCTTTTCCGCAACTCAAGGGTTTTTCTTGATCTTATAGTTCTTGCGTTGTTTTGTATCATTCAAATCTTTAGGATTTGTTACTCTGAGGGCGGGTAATCCACATCCTATTCGAGTCAAGTAGATCAAAAATTGCCCTGGTAAAAAATACAAACCAATTACAAGGTTAAAAATACAAGGTAAAATACAACCAAATACAAACGAGAGAGTGAGGGACGCGGCCAACCACAATCAAATCCCTGAATTAACACACAATTTGTTTGTATTTTATTACCTAGGCAATTTAGATCTACATACTCGATACGGATACGCCAAACAAAAACGAGAATTATTTTATAGAAGCCCGTGAGCTTCAACAAGCCGAATCATGCCACAAAAAAGTATTCCTTTTCAGGGATTTATTCACACATATTTCAAACTGCTCTTTGTTAAACAAATTAAAAAACTATTTTGAAAACTTATAAAAACTAGCCGGTTCTTGAAAATTACAAACTTTCAACTTTAAAACGAATATTTACAGAACTCAGTTTCAAAATAGTTCAGAAAAACTTTCGTTCGACCACTGAGACTTCAATCAGAGCGTATCATATAAGTATAAACAATCGGATTTAAGACGATCAACCGAATCCGAAGCTATTTAAACTATTTTAAAATAGGAAATCTTGAAATTGGATTTTTACAAAAACAAAAAAAATTTTTGCCTGAGAAAAATTAAGTCCATATACATCACTGTACAGTGACAAACAGTATAACACACTTGTATTTTTTTTTTTGTTCCGTCGATGTCAGTTCTGAATTATTTTACCAAAAAAATTTATTATAGGTAAAAGTTCGATTCATGTAGAAAATATATTTCAGCCAAAATGTTTCTAGATTTATTTATAAGCTACTTGAAGTTACTGATTCATATTAGATGAAAATTGCTTGATAAGTGTATTGATAATAAATACGAAAACGTTCGCACCAGAAAAATGAGAATTAAGAAAAAATCTTTGAAATTTGTTTCCTTTCAAAGTAGAAAATAATCATCGGACATTTTTGGTTAACATGCGCTAAGTCGGTTTTCGTGGAATAACTAAACAAACATAATTAAAGCTAAATTATCCTTAAAACTATAAGTTTGAGACAATTTTCAGAAAAAATGTTGATTTTAAAATTAATACGAAAAAGTTAATACAATATGTTGTCTGGGAAAGAGAGTTGTGTTCAAAAATCGTGGAAATGTACTGGACTGGGAATTAACCGCTCCTGGATCGGCCGACAGCGGCCTTTTCGACTAACCAATCGCTTAAAATCCCTATTCAACACCCCACTGATATCTCTCTTTCCGATTTTAAACACACTTTAATTTTGAACCGTATATTGATTGCTATTTATGGGATATGCGTGAGGTTATACTGGAACTTGACTATCTCTTTAAACCTAAACAGCATGATGTAGTGCTCGCATATCCCATAATAAGCGATCATCATCCTGTTCAATCAGTTGCTCAAATCCGGCGAAGGAAGTATCAGTGGGGTGTTCAATAGGGATTTCAAGCGATGAGTGAGTGTTAGAGGCCGCCTTTGTTGGCCAATCAGGACTTTCCGAGTCTAGTACATTCTCGACGGATTTTTTGAGTATTCATATGCCTCTTTAATTATTCCTTCGAGCGTAAGTAACCTCATAATCAGGGTCTGCTATATCTTGCTGAACCCTAGCTTAATTGTTAGATAATTTGGTTCGTAGTACACTCGTTATCATCCAAATAAATTTGCGACCATTTTTCAAACGACCCAAATGCCTTCACAAAACCAGCGACAGTCACCCCCTTAAAGTCCCTTTTCTTAACCACAATCATACCAAAACTCCTGGTTAGCGGTCACTTCACCTTAAAAGTTTCACATTAACAAGTAAAGTGACCTTTTATTTCTTATGTTTCCAATTTTTTAATTTCAATGTTTAAGAAGCATGGCCATCTGAACTTACTTTATCGCCATATCTTGAATAGTCGGAAGCCGATTATGAGCAAGCATTCAACCGAGAAGGTATAAGTATTAACGATTTGCCAGAGACACATTAAAAAAGGTCAAACTTGAGGTGAGCGCTCGGTATCCAAAATATGATCAAAAAATTCGCTCCTTGTTTAACAAGTATTTGGCAAAACTTTGACACGAGTCAACTTTGAAATTTGTATTGTTTTCTTTCAAGAACGTAATTTTTAAACTTGCTACTTTCAGGTTTTTATTAATCGCCTTTCAGTTTTGCAAGATTGATAACATTCACTCTTAACTTAGGTATGTGCTTTCTTTTCAACGAGCGATGTCAGAATTTACGGGACAAGTTATTAAGAGGTTGCTTGGACTGAAAGAATAATTAGAAACTGAAATATGCATCTCTTTATTATTCATGTTTTATATTTGCTTTTATAAATTTTCTTCAGATTAATTATCAATAGACTTGTGAAAAATCGAATGAATCATACATTCGAATAGTAGTTAAATTATAATAATTTATTCTTCAAACCATTTATTTAGGTTAGGTCCGAAAATACATTTATTGATAGTTTCTGGGGATTAGTAGTGGTAAAAATGATCAATGCGGATAATTTTTCAAATTTCACAAGGAAGTGTTCAAAAAAGCAAAAACATTTGTGAAAATCGCCTATTTATTTGGCTCGGAATTTCTTAATAAATTCAGAGAAAAATTTCAAACAATGACAGGCCCTGTAAAAGAACAACGTTCCCCTACTGTTTTTATCTTGGAGATCAGATCTTCAAAGTCAGATCGTATCCCTTCTTTTTCCTGTTTTCTGAGTCAGTATTTCCTTTCCCCCCATTCCCCTTGGAAAGTTACCCCATTCTTTTCTCTTCCCCTTAATGAAGAAAAGGTTATATAGAAAGGTTATAACAATTTGTGAGACTTGTTTTGAACAACTAGTTTCGATGTTATTATCATCTTCGGCGTTAATGTGACACGGATCAGCCCAACCGTCTCCCGCTATCCTATATTGAACGAACTCCATCTTTAAAAACGTTTCAACGTCAGCACGGGATCGAATTTTCCAGAGTGGTCATTCTCCTTTTTTTTATAGTGTAACTAATATAAATAAATTTTTTTTTATTGTTTTTTCGATAGCAACCCGATGACAAATTTGAATTACCGACAGAAAATAATTTCTGCCATGTATGATCTCGCCTTACGGCCTCCGTCGGTGACCCTTAATTTCGTTAGTGTAAGAGAGAACTGCTGCTTAGGCTGCATGCTGGGTTTTCACGCTTCCCAGTGATTGGAATGTGCGGGTATTTTTCGATACGCGGAAAGTTAACTAAAGTTCAAATTTAGCATGGGGATTGAATTCATTTCAGTTTGCTTGCGCCCCTAGAGACCGATTTCGAATGAAATATTGAAAGGTAAGACGCGTATATTTCGTACGGCTTATTTGTACTGGCGACCTTCTGAGACTTTATTCGGGTTTTCGCTAATAAGTTTTATTCAAATATGCCCACTTATTTTAAAACTTTTAAAGAGAGCTATTTAATTTCTCTTAAAAATGGAGTCTTAATAAAATGTAAAACAAAACTTGACTACCTAAGCAGCATTTTTGAGCCTAAAGATTAGTTTTAAAAATTGAAAATAAACCCGAAATAAGAATAATAATAGATCACGCATTTTTTTGGCAAATGGCCACCAAGAAATACAAATAAATGTCTTCCAACACACAGACTCTATTATGACTAATTTTTATTCGTGTTACAGCAAACTTATATTATTTAAAAATGGAATATTATTTTTGGTTTTGGTGAAAAATCAGAGTGTATGTGTGAAGTTGATTCTCAGACTTTTATATTTTGGACCACCTATAAGGCTGAAAATCAGTTTTTGCAAAAAACTAACAAAAATTTTCGGATTTTTTCGGCTTTTGGCTCCTGAAACTCAATAATCATACTTCTGCTAACTTTCATATCAATAATATTCAAAAATTAATTGACTGTGTTATAAGGTTAACCTCCGTAGTGTTTTCTGGACTTTCGGTACCAGTGGCCTTTAATCGCAATCAAGGATCCCTTAATATATAATGAATGACAATTGACAAAGTGATAGATCGACCTATTTGATAATGACGTTTGGACGTTTTTGTTGTCGCAAAATTATTACTGTATCAGTGAATTATTCTGACGCGCGACGATGATCTCGACGGAGAGGTTTGATTGAGATTGTGAAGTTAGGGTCACGTGTCATTTTGGGCTATGGTGTAATAAGAGAAAAAGTTCTTAGAATTTTTTTCTAATCCCGTTCACAAGACTTTTCTTGGATGATTTAAATTTTTTTTGCAAAAATAAAGTACTTTTTCTTATTTACACCATAGCCCCAAAATGTCACCGTGACCCTACGACACACATCTCATACAGCTCTTCGTCGAGCATCAATTGTTCGGAGTTTCAGAATTAAGCCCTCTATTGAGTTTTCCATTATCTATATAAAAACCTAAATCCTCAAGGTCAGCTTCTTGTAAATTAGCCATTTTCATTATTTTGATTAATGTTGTTCAATGTTGTTTTAATATTCAAAATCAAATATGAATACATCTGAATTTCAACGCCACGTATTGTATTTCCAATCATAAAAATGCATCAGCTGAGTAAAGGCAGCGCTTGATTATCTAGACTATCCGCGATATTCATGCTCACATTGCGGTTGTTTTGATTCACCAGGATTTTGTGATTTCGATTTCCGAACAGCTTTAATCAAATTATTCCGGAAAATATTTTTTTTATCTCAAAATTAATAATTTATCAACGATTTCAGCCGCGTATCAAAGGTGTGAAAAGTTGAGCTCAAGAGAAAACCGGGGAAGAGATTTATTGAATTGGAAAAAGCAGGATGAAAGCCAAGTTTGCATTAGTTAGTTCAGGTTAAAAATATTTTTGGAAAATTTCTGGTTCTTTCAATGGTTACCATAACTAAAAAAGTTCTTTTTTGCGCTCATTTTCCTCACTTTTTAAATTAAAATTTCAAACTACTTAAATATTACAGCCAGTTTTGGGCATTCGGCTAAACTTGAGTTTATAGAAGATAATTTGATGCCTAGCTATCACATATAAGCGATCAAAGTCCGGAGCCGAAAAATCGGCTTGGCGAGCCTCCACCGATTTAATTCGATTCGGAGCTTTCAAGGGTTAATTAAATTGAAAAAGAATGAGCTTATTTAAAATACTGTACGTGATTGGCCGACACCATTCAAATACAAATCTCGTTATTGGGCATAGTGCCGAAATTAACTTTAGCCATTGGGAGCTCGGATTTATGCACGTTTGGGTAAAAGACAGACGAGAGGCATTTTTTAATCTTTCCAGGTGTGTTGTGGGTAAACAATAACCGGCTTTTTTTCACTGCGGAACAATCATTTTGAATCATAAGTTATTCAGAGGAATAGGTTGGTAAGTAGTACTGTTTTTTCAAAAATTACCTAAGTCATTTATGAAAAAGTGAATGGTTCATTCAGAAGTTTTTAGACATTTTCCGTTACATCATAAAGTTCCAAAAACGATCAACGTGCCTTCAAATTAGGTAATTAAGGTTTTGGTTCAATTACACAAATAGTGCATTAAAATTACGCCGAAATTTTTATTCTGGGCAATAAACACTTAATTTAAGAGTTTTAACATATTAATTATTTCCAAACGTCACGTGATCTTTACTTTTTTAAAAATAAGGATTAATTATGAACATATTTCAAGTTCTTATTTCTGAATTATTTTACGTCAACGTGATTTTTTCGGATTTTGGATTGTGTAATGAGAATAAAAGTCTTAAAAACGTTTAAAGTTCCTCCTCAGAGTTTTTTTTATTGGTTGTCTTGAGTACTTTTTTCAAAATACCGGTATACTTGTGTACCGTATATCAATAACCGGTAAATTTCAGTGAATTAAATCTTTTTTATGAGCAGCAACCATCTGTTTCAATTTTGTCGAAACCCGATCTTATCGGCGTTAAAATTCAAAGTTTCTTAGCTATTTCTCTGTGATTTATTGGTTCAAGGCAGGATCGGCGTTGGAAAAATTCTTAAAAGTGGTCGTATCGTATCCAGAGTGTCATCCCCAGGGAGATAAAATAAAAAATTAAAATTGTATCGTATCAATAGGGTACCAAAATAAAAAACTGCGATCGTAACCGTATCTTTAACTTCCGTGAGTGGTCATCTGGACACTTTTGGCCAGATGGCTTTAATTGCCAACTTAGAACCCTTAATCATGTTTAAACTGCACATTAACAAAGTGATCGATCGATATTTTGGATATTCGAATCAAATATTTTAAAAAAAATTAGATATTATGACATATTAAGACCTTATTTTTGAATTATTTTGTCAGCGTGATTCTATTCGGACTTTGGTGTTATGAGAATAAGTATTAAACCTTTGAGTGACCTTCGGAATTTTTTTTGACGTAATTATGAGTACTTGTTCCAAATTTACTGTTATATCGGTACTTACATGCGTTTTTTTGGTCAAGTACTCAAATCACGTGAAAACCCCTTCAAAAGAATTCGTAACAACTGTCTAGACGCTTTTATTGCATTACCAATATGGCCTCCGGCTTTAATTGAGCATTCTAAGAAAATCATAACTTCCAAAATACTGAAACATAGAATGCGTCAGTGCGCCAGAAGGGTTGAGAGCAAACTTTCTTTGTCCAAAAATAAATATGTCCATCAACAATTAGAGTTTGTTTAGTAGAAAATTGTTTAAGAAGAAAGATAAATTTATTTTAACAGAGCGATAATAAAATCATTCTGAAGTTCAATATGAGGTAGTTTCAAATGCAATTTAAGTTTCAAGTTTATCGTTATTAATTGCATTTTTGTGTGTACACTCAGAGTGATCTTTTCACTTTTTTGGTTTTCTTATCCTCATTAAATGCCTTTTATTCGTTTTACAAATTTTTTGTCTCTCATTTGTGTTAGCAAAGTTGGCTGAATATATAGTTTTAAGCTATTTAAAATGTCATTTTGAAGGACAAACATTAGATCGAAATCAGGAAGTCATTTAATACGTGATTTATGTTTTTAATTAAATTAAGTTGAAAATGAGCCTCAAAACAGGCGAGCAAATGAAAGGTTTTTGTTTTTACTTAATTTGTTGCAAAATGATCTCAATCAACCGATAGGAGGTCTTTTTTAAATTGGTATAATTTTGTTTAAAATGAGCCCAAAATCGTTCGAAAGTTCCAATTTGTTGAAAAATTGCACCAAATCATAAGACGGTTTAGTGTTTATGAAATTTTAATTTGAATGAACGTGAGCTTTTAATTTGCCGAAGGCGATAATGCAGTTAAATATTTTTTTAATTCAAATGTTTGTAGAAATGAGCCCTAAATCAGGCCGATTAAAGGCCCGGATTTATGTTTTAAAAATAGCCTCGTACCACGAAGGCCGATTAAGGGATATTATATTTTTAAGCTTTAACTTTTATTTGAAAAATAGCCCGATCGACGATACGATAGAGAAGGGATTTTATGTTTTCAATTATTTTTCTTAAACAGGCCCCAATCGGCGATTGCGGATAAAAGGAGATTTTATATTTTTATTTAATTTTGAGAATGAGCAGAAAATTGCAAATTTTCAGGAAGTTTCAAATTTTCATAAATTTTGCATTGAATTAAAAGTTTTCATTTAGATAAGTGTCTATTTGATAGAAATTAACAATTTTTATAAAAAATTTTGATAAATTTTTTATCCAAAATTTGAAACTTTGTTAACAAATTTGGATTTTTTAAATTTGTGATTTTTTTTCGAAATAAAGTAATTGAAATTAATTTTAAATAATATTTGGAAATTTTCATTCAATTCGGAAAACTTCTTGGATTTAAATTATGTTCGCAAGAAATTTAAATTTTCTTTTTATTTTAAATTTTTTCAAAGATTTTCTTCGTTTTTAATTTGCAATTATTTTAAATTTGAGCATCTCAAAACTTTGACATATTTTTCAAAATTTAGATTTATTTGAATTTGAATTTTTAGAAATTGTTAATTTTTAGAAAATTGTTTAATTTTTGCGAAATATTTAAATTTGAAGAAATTTTCGAATTTTTAAAAAACATTTCAAATATATAAAATAAATATTATATNATATTCGGAGCAAAAATATTATCTTGGGAGTGAAATTTCAAAATATCTTATTTCGATATTTGTATGGATAAAATGATATGTTTTGAAAAAATTTATAATTTGTGAAAATCATGCTAAAGTGGTACTTTTATACCATTTTTGCCTTTATATTGTTAAAATAATCAAATAATTTCATTAAATTGAGAAAACTAACAATTTTTTCCTAAAAAACGTGATTTTTTCATAAATATTTTGAACAAATTTGAAAATATTATATTTTTCCCAAACTATATAGTCAATCAGACAAAAGTATTGAGTAAAACAGGGCACTGCGCAGTTATTAAGATAAACATACATTTTCATGAAGTATTATCGCCTTGTTTAATTAACTTTGCTTTTCAAACGTTTTCTTTTAAGATTTAACATAAAAATTTTTTTTCGAAAATTTAACTCTTCAATTTGATTATAAAGGAACTTTTTTTTATTTGCTTTGGAGGGTTAATACTTTGAGATGAATAAAAAAAGATCTGAAATTTTATTGCAAAACCTACATATAATTGTTTCTCAAAAACAAATTAAATTGAAAGTTATTAATTATTTCTGTATTTTGGATTGTCGAAGGAAACGACACATGAATGTTTAAAGTAATTAAGAGCTTTATAGCGTCTCAAATTTGGACTCCCAATTCTTTAAACAATATTAAAAATGTTCTTAATTCCCTGCAAAATTTAAATAATTTATTGCTGTTCATTTCTGAAACACTT
>SCLH01001981.1:0-41672 GCA_004367855.1 Oikopleura vanhoeffeni | reverse complement strand
ATATAATATTTATTTTATATATTTGAAATGTTTTTTAAAAATTCGAAAATTTCTTCAAATTTAAATATTTCGCAAAAATTAAACAATTTTCTAAAAATTAACAATTTCTAAAAATTCAAATTCAAATAAATCTAAATTTTGAAAAATATGTCAAAGTTTTGAGATGCTCAAATTTAAAATAATTGCAAATTAAAAACGAAGAAAATCTTTGAAAAAATTTAAAATAAAAAGAAAATTTAAATTTCTTGCGAACATAATTTAAATCCAAGAAGTTTTCCGAATTGAATGAAAATTTCCAAATATTATTTAAAATTAATTTCAATTACTTTATTTCGAAAAAAAATCACAAATTTAAAAAATCCAAATTTGTTAACAAAGTTTCAAATTTTGGATAAAAAATTTATCAAAATTTTTTATAAAAATTGTTAATTTCTATCAAATAGACACTTATCTAAATGAAAACTTTTAATTCAATGCAAAATTTATGAAAATTTGAAACTTCCTGAAAATTTGCAATTTTCTGCTCATTCTCAAAATTAAATAAAAATATAAAATCTCCTTTTATCCGCAATCGCCGATTGGGGCCTGTTTAAGAAAAATAATTGAAAACATAAAATCCCTTCTCTATCGTATCGTCGATCGGGCTATTTTTCAAATAAAAGTTAAAGCTTAAAAATATAATATCCCTTAATCGGCCTTCGTGGTACGAGGCTATTTTTAAAACATAAATCCGGGCCTTTAATCGGCCTGATTTAGGGCTCATTTCTACAAACATTTGAATTAAAAAAATATTTAACTGCATTATCGCCTTCGGCAAATTAAAAGCTCACGTTCATTCAAATTAAAATTTCATAAACACTAAACCGTCTTATGATTTGGTGCAATTTTTCAACAAATTGGAACTTTCGAACGATTTTGGGCTCATTTTAAACAAAATTATACCAATTTAAAAAAGACCTCCTATCGGTTGATTGAGATCATTTTGCAACAAATTAAGTAAAAACAAAAACCTTTCATTTGCTCGCCTGTTTTGAGGCTCATTTTCAACTTAATTTAATTAAAAACATAAATCACGTATTAAATGACTTCCTGATTTCGATCTAATGTTTGTCCTTCAAAATGACATTTTAAATAGCTTAAAACTATATATTCAGCCAACTTTGCTAACACAAATGAGAGACAAAAAATTTGTAAAACGAATAAAAGGCATTTAATGAGGATAAGAAAACCAAAAAAGTGAAAAGATCACTCTGAGTGTACACACAAAAATGCAATTAATAACGATAAACTTGAAACTTAAATTGCATTTGAAACTACCTCATATTGAACTTCAGAATGATTTTATTATCGCTCTGTTAAAATAAATTTATCTTTCTTCTTAAACAATTTTCTACTAAACAAACTCTAATTGTTGATGGACATATTTATTTTTGGACAAAGAAAGTTTGCTCTCAACCCTTCTGGCGCACTGACGCATTCTATGTTTCAGTATTTTGGAAGTTATGATTTTCTTAGAATGCTCAATTAAAGCCGGAGGCCATATTGGTAATGCAATAAAAGCGTCTAGACAGTTGTTACGAATTCTTTTGAAGGGGTTTTCACGTGATTTGAGTACTTGACCAAAAAAACGCATGTAAGTACCGATATAACAGTAAATTTGGAACAAGTACTCATAATTACGTCAAAAAAAATTCCGAAGGTCACTCAAAGGTTTAATACTTATTCTCATAACACCAAAGTCCGAATAGAATCACGCTGACAAAATAATTCAAAAATAAGGTCTTAATATGTCATAATATCTAATTTTTTTTAAAATATTTGATTCGAATATCCAAAATATCGATCGATCACTTTGTTAATGTGCAGTTTAAACATGATTAAGGGTTCTAAGTTGGCAATTAAAGCCATCTGGCCAAAAGTGTCCAGATGACCACTCACGGAAGTTAAAGATACGGTTACGATCGCAGTTTTTTATTTTGGTACCCTATTGATACGATACAATTTTAATTTTTTATTTTATCTCCCTGGGGATGACACTCTGGATACGATACGACCACTTTTAAGAATTTTTCCAACGCCGATCCTGCCTTGAACCAATAAATCACAGAGAAATAGCTAAGAAACTTTGAATTTTAACGCCGATAAGATCGGGTTTCGACAAAATTGAAACAGATGGTTGCTGCTCATAAAAAAGATTTAATTCACTGAAATTTACCGGTTATTGATATACGGTACACAAGTATACCGGTATTTTGAAAAAAGTACTCAAGACAACCAATAAAAAAAACTCTGAGGAGGAACTTTAAACGTTTTTAAGACTTTTATTCTCATTACACAATCCAAAATCCGAAAAAATCACGTTGACGTAAAATAATTCAGAAATAAGAACTTGAAATATGTTCATAATTAATCCTTATTTTTAAAAAAGTAAAGATCACGTGACGTTTGGAAATAATTAATATGTTAAAACTCTTAAATTAAGTGTTTATTGCCCAGAATAAAAATTTCGGCGTAATTTTAATGCACTATTTGTGTAATTGAACCAAAACCTTAATTACCTAATTTGAAGGCACGTTGATCGTTTTTGGAACTTTATGATGTAACGGAAAATGTCTAAAAACTTCTGAATGAACCATTCACTTTTTCATAAATGACTTAGGTAATTTTTGAAAAAACAGTACTACTTACCAACCTATTCCTCTGAATAACTTATGATTCAAAATGATTGTTCCGCAGTGAAAAAAAGCCGGTTATTGTTTACCCACAACACACCTGGAAAGATTAAAAAATGCCTCTCGTCTGTCTTTTACCCAAACGTGCATAAATCCGAGCTCCCAATGGCTAAAGTTAATTTCGGCACTATGCCCAATAACGAGATTTGTATTTGAATGGTGTCGGCCAATCACGTACAGTATTTTAAATAAGCTCATTCTTTTTCAATTTAATTAACCCTTGAAAGCTCCGAATCGAATTAAATCGGTGGAGGCTCGCCAAGCCGATTTTTCGGCTCCGGACTTTGATCGCTTATATGTGATAGCTAGGCATCAAATTATCTTCTATAAACTCAAGTTTAGCCGAATGCCCAAAACTGGCTGTAATATTTAAGTAGTTTGAAATTTTAATTTAAAAAGTGAGGAAAATGAGCGCAAAAAAGAACTTTTTTAGTTATGGTAACCATTGAAAGAACCAGAAATTTTCCAAAAATATTTTTAACCTGAACTAACTAATGCAAACTTGGCTTTCATCCTGCTTTTTCCAATTCAATAAATCTCTTCCCCGGTTTTCTCTTGAGCTCAACTTTTCACACCTTTGATACGCGGCTGAAATCGTTGATAAATTATTAATTTTGAGATAAAAAAAATATTTTCCGGAATAATTTGATTAAAGCTGTTCGGAAATCGAAATCACAAAATCCTGGTGAATCAAAACAACCGCAATGTGAGCATGAATATCGCGGATAGTCTAGATAATCAAGCGCTGCCTTTACTCAGCTGATGCATTTTTATGATTGGAAATACAATACGTGGCGTTGAAATTCAGATGTATTCATATTTGATTTTGAATATTAAAACAACATTGAACAACATTAATCAAAATAATGAAAATGGCTAATTTACAAGAAGCTGACCTTGAGGATTTAGGTTTTTATATAGATAATGGAAAACTCAATAGAGGGCTTAATTCTGAAACTCCGAACAATTGATGCTCGACGAAGAGCTGTATGAGATGTGTGTCGTAGGGTCACGGTGACATTTTGGGGCTATGGTGTAAATAAGAAAAAGTACTTTATTTTTGCAAAAAAAATTTAAATCATCCAAGAAAAGTCTTGTGAACGGGATTAGAAAAAAATTCTAAGAACTTTTTCTCTTATTACACCATAGCCCAAAATGACACGTGACCCTAACTTCACAATCTCAATCAAACCTCTCCGTCGAGATCATCGTCGCGCGTCAGAATAATTCACTGATACAGTAATAATTTTGCGACAACAAAAACGTCCAAACGTCATTATCAAATAGGTCGATCTATCACTTTGTCAATTGTCATTCATTATATATTAAGGGATCCTTGATTGCGATTAAAGGCCACTGGTACCGAAAGTCCAGAAAACACTACGGAGGTTAACCTTATAACACAGTCAATTAATTTTTGAATATTATTGATATGAAAGTTAGCAGAAGTATGATTATTGAGTTTCAGGAGCCAAAAGCCGAAAAAATCCGAAAATTTTTGTTAGTTTTTTGCAAAAACTGATTTTCAGCCTTATAGGTGGTCCAAAATATAAAAGTCTGAGAATCAACTTCACACATACACTCTGATTTTTCACCAAAACCAAAAATAATATTCCATTTTTAAATAATATAAGTTTGCTGTAACACGAATAAAAATTAGTCATAATAGAGTCTGTGTGTTGGAAGACATTTATTTGTATTTCTTGGTGGCCATTTGCCAAAAAAATGCGTGATCTATTATTATTCTTATTTCGGGTTTATTTTCAATTTTTAAAACTAATCTTTAGGCTCAAAAATGCTGCTTAGGTAGTCAAGTTTTGTTTTACATTTTATTAAGACTCCATTTTTAAGAGAAATTAAATAGCTCTCTTTAAAAGTTTTAAAATAAGTGGGCATATTTGAATAAAACTTATTAGCGAAAACCCGAATAAAGTCTCAGAAGGTCGCCAGTACAAATAAGCCGTACGAAATATACGCGTCTTACCTTTCAATATTTCATTCGAAATCGGTCTCTAGGGGCGCAAGCAAACTGAAATGAATTCAATCCCCATGCTAAATTTGAACTTTAGTTAACTTTCCGCGTATCGAAAAATACCCGCACATTCCAATCACTGGGAAGCGTGAAAACCCAGCATGCAGCCTAAGCAGCAGTTCTCTCTTACACTAACGAAATTAAGGGTCACCGACGGAGGCCGTAAGGCGAGATCATACATGGCAGAAATTATTTTCTGTCGGTAATTCAAATTTGTCATCGGGTTGCTATCGAAAAAACAATAAAAAAAAATTTATTTATATTAGTTACACTATAAAAAAAAGGAGAATGACCACTCTGGAAAATTCGATCCCGTGCTGACGTTGAAACGTTTTTAAAGATGGAGTTCGTTCAATATAGGATAGCGGGAACGGTTGGGCTGATCCGTTCACATTAACCCGAAGATGATAATAACATCGAAACTAGTTGTTTCAAAACAAGTCTCACAAATCTGTATAACCTTTCTATATAACCCTTTTCTTCATAGGGGAAGAGAAAAAATGGGGTAATTTCCAAGGGGAATGGGGGGAAAGGAAATACTGACTCAGAAAACAGGAAAAAGAAGGGATACGATCTGATTGTGAAGATCTGATCTCCAAGATAAAAACAGTAGGGAACGTTGTTCTTTTACAGGCCTGTCATTTGTCTTGAAATTTTTCTTGAATTTATTAAGAACATTCCGAGCCAAATAATAGGCGATTTTCAAAATGTTTGTTTTTTGAACACTTTCCTTGTGAAATTTGAAAAATTATCCGCATTGATCATTTTTACATATATCCAGAAACTATCAATAAATGTATTTTCGGACCTACCTAAATAAATGGTTTGAAGAATAAAATTATTATAATTTAACTACTATTCGAATGTATGATTCATTCGATCACAAGTCTATTGATAATTAATCTGAAGAAAATTTATAAAAGCAAATATAAATACATGAATAATAAAGAATGATATCTTCAGTTTCTAATTATTCCTTTCAGATCCAGCAACCTCTTAATACTTGTCCGTAAATTCTGACATCGCTCGTTTGAAAAGAAACGCACTACCTAAGTTAAGAGTGAATGTTATCAATCTTGCAAAACGAGGCGATTATAAAACCTAAAGTAGCAATGTTTAAAAATTATCTTCTTTGAAGAAAACCAATACAAATATATCACAAGTTGACTCGTGTCAAAGTTTTTGCCAAAACTTGTTAAACAAGGAGCGAATTTTTTGATCAATTTTGGATCCGAGCCTCACCTCAAGTTACCTTTTTAATGTGCTTGCAAATCGTTAAACTTATACCTTCTCGTTGAATTGCTTGCTCATAGATCGGCTTCCGGACTATTCAAATATGGCGATAAAGAAGTTTCAGATGGCCCATCTTCTTAAAACATTGAAATTAAAAAATTGGAAACATAGAATAAAGGTCACTTTACTTGTTAAATGTGAAACTTTAAGGTGAAGTGACCGTAACCAGGAAGTTTTGGTATGATTGTGGTTAAGAAATAGGGACTTTAAGGGGGTACTGGTCGCTGGTTTTGTGAAGCATTTGGGTCTTTGAAAATGGTCCAAATTATTTGGGATGATAACGAGTGTACTACGAACCAAATTATCAACATTAAGCTAGGGTTCAGCAAGATATACTAGACTCCTGATTAGTGAGTTACTCTACCTCGAAGGAATAATTAAAGGCATATGATACTCAAAAATCCGTGAGAATGTACTAGACTGGAAAGTCCTGATTGGCCAACAGGCGGCCTCTACACTCACCATCGCTGAAATCCCTATTGAACACCCCACTGATAACTTCTCCTCCGGATTTTTGAGCACACTGAATTAACAGGATGATGATCGCTTATTAATGGATATGCAGCATACATATGCTTTTAGTTTAAGAGATAGTTTCAGTTCCAGTATAACCTCACGCATATCCCATAAATAAGCAATCATATACTTCAAAATTAAGTGTGTTTAAAATCGGAAAGAGAGATATCAGTGGGGTGTTGAATAGGGATTTTAAGCGATTGGTTAGTGAAAAGCCGCCTGTCGGCCGATCCAGGACAGTTATATTCCCAGTCCAGTACATTCTCACGATTTTTGAACACACTCCTTTCAGACAACATATTGTATTAACTTTTCGATATTAATTTAAAATCAACATTTTTTCTGAAAATTTCTTCAAACTTAATTTTAAGGATAATTTACTTTTAATTTGTTTGTTTAGTTATTCCACGAAAACCGACTTAGCGCAATGTTAACCAAAAATGTCGATGATTATTTTCTCTTGAAAGAAAAAATTCAAAGATTTTTTTTAATTCTCATTTTTCTGTGCGAACGTTTTCGTATTTATTATCAATACACTTATCAAGCAATTTTTCATCTAATATGAATACAGTAAAACTTCAAGTAGCTTATAAATAAAATCTAGAAAACATTTTTGGCTGAAATATTTTTCTACATAATCGAGACTTTTACCTAAATAAATTTTTTTGGTAGAAATAATTCAAACTGACATGACGAAATACAGTGTGTATACTGTTTGTCACTTTACAGTATTATATGGACTTAATTTTTCTCAGGCAAAAATTTTTTTTGTTTTTGTAAAAATCCAATTTCAAGATTTTCCTATTTTAAAATAGTTTGAAATACTTTCGAGATTCGGTTTGATCGTCTTAAATCCGATTGTTTATACTTATATGATACGCTTCTGATTGAAGTCTTTCAGTGGTCGAACGAAAGTTTTTCTGAACTATTTTGAAATGAGTTCTGTAATATTCGTTTTAAAGTTGAAGTTTGTAATTTTCAAAGAACCGGCTAGGTTTTTATAAGTTTTCCAAAATAGTTTTTTAAATTTGTTTAACAAAGGCAGTTTGAAATATGTTGAATAATCCCTGAAAAGGATACTTTTTTGTGTGCATGATCGCTGTTGAAGCTCACGGGCTCTATAAAATAATTCTCGTTTTGTTTGGCGTATACCTATCGAGTACTGTAGATCTAAATTGCCTAGGTAAAAAATACAAACAAATTGTGTGTTCAATTCAGGGATTGATTGTTGGTTGGCCCGTCCTCATCTCCGTTTGTATTTGGTTTGTATTTTTACCTTGTATATTTTACCTTGTAATTGGTTTGTATTTTACCTAGGCATTTTGATCTACTGACTCGAATAGGATTGGATTAACCCGCCCTCAGAGTAACAAATCCTAAAATTTGAATGATACAAAACAACGCAAGATATAAGCATTCAAATAAAACCCTTGATTGCGGAAAAGGCCGATTTCATTGGTCAGATTAAGAAAGGCAAAGCAATCAATATGCTCAGATTTCGCATTTTTCAAATATTTAGGATTTTCACTTTTTAGAGTAGAAATTCTGAATTTTTTGAGTTTTTTTTCTTCCGATTTGTCTTTTTTCTATCTTACGAATTTTTTCCTTCGGACAGGTGTTTATATGCGATCGTCGGGAGGCTTATAAAATTTGGGTCACTCGGTGTGACAAACATTTTTTTCAAAAAGTTTTCGTGACGTCTTACTTTTTAGAGAAGTTTTCTGTGCCATTTCTCAATGTTTTCAGGAGTTCTGTTACTATCTTTTCTTTGTTCTGATATTCACTGGGGTATATATTCTCATTGTTCTCGGTGCGAACGTTTTCGATTTATTAATCATACATTATCAAGCAATTTTCCATTTAAAATGAATACAGTAAACTTCAAAGTAGCTAATAAATAAAACTAGAAAATATTTTTGGCTAAAATATTTTTCTACATAAATCGAGACTTTACCTCAATAATTTGTTTTTTGTTAAAATAATTCAAACTGACTATGGCGGTACAGTGGTGTATACTGTAGTGTCACTTACAGTATGTATTATGGACAATTTTTCTAGCAAAAATGTTTTTGTAATGTTATTTTTTAAATGTACAATTTAGCATCTTATAATTCAAGATGTACCTTTTCAACGAAACTTAATTGTGGATCCGGTCCAGAAATTTATCTACAGCTATCTTTGGTAATACACACAAATATGTTCACAAAATGCACCAATTTGGTCGAAGTGTTGAAAAGGTACATTTGAATTATAAGATGCTAAATTGTACATTTAAAAAATAACATTACAAAAACAAATTTTTGCTAGAAAAATTTTGTCCATAATACATACTGTAAGTGACATACAGTATACACACTGTACCGCCAATGTCAGTTTGAATTATTTTAACAAAAAACAAATTATTGAGGTAAAGTCTCGATTTATGTAGAAAAATATTTTAGCCAAAAATATTTTCTAGATTTTATTTATTAGCTACTTTGGTTTACTGCTATTCTATATATATGAAAATTTGCTTGATAATGTATTGATAATAAATACGAAGAACGTTCGCACAACAAAGAAAAGATAGTAACAGAACTCCTGAAAACATTGAGAAATGGCTACAGAAAACTTCATAAAAGTAACCGTCACGAAAACTTTTTGAAAAAAATGTTTGTCACACCGAGTGACCCCAAATTTTATAAGCCTCCCGACGATCGCATATAAACACCTGTCGAAGGAAAAAATTCGTAAGATAGAAAAAAGACAAATCGAAGAAGAATTCAAAACTCAAAAAATCAGAATTTCTACTCTAAAAAGTGAAAATCCTAAATATTTGAAAAATGCGAAATCTGAGCATTTGATTGGCTTGATCCTTTCTTAATCTGACCAATGAAATCGGCCTTTTCCGCAACTCAAGGGTTTTTATTGAATGCTTTATTCTTGCGTTGTTTGTATCATTCAAATATTTAGGATTTGTACTCTGAGGGCGGGTAATCCATATCCTATTCGAGTACAGTAGATCAAAATGCCTAGGTAAAAATACAACACCAATTACAAGGTAAAAATTACAAGGTAAAAATACAAACCAAATACAAACGAGAGTGAGACGGGCCAACCAACCAATCAATCCCTAATTGAACACACAATTGGTTTGTATTTTTACCTAGGCAATTTTGATCTACAGTACTCGGAATAGGATATCGGCCAAACAAAACGAGAATTATTTTATAGAGCCCGTGAGCTTCAACAAGCGAGTCATGCACCAAAAAAGTATCCTTTTCAGGGAATTTATCACCATATTTCAAACTGCCTTTGTTAAACAAATTTAAAAAACTATTTTGAAACTTATAAAAACCGAGCCGGTTCTTTGAAAATTACAAACTTTCAACTTAAAAACGAATATTACAGAACTCATTTCAAAATAGTTCAGAAAAACTTTCGTTCGACCACTGAAAGACTTCAATCAGAAGCGTATCATATAAGTATAAACAAATCGGATTTAAANAAAAAAAATTTTGCCTAGAAAAATTAAGTCCATAATACATACTGTAAGTGACAAACAGTATACACACTGTACCGTCAATGTCAGTTTGACTTATTTCTACCAAAAAAATTTATTTAGGTAAAGTCTCGATTTATGTAGAAAAATATTTCAGCCAAAAATGTTTTCTAGATTTTATTTATAAGCTACTTTGAAGTTTACTGTATTCATATTAGATGAAAAATTGCTTGATAATGTATTGATAATAAATACGAAAACGTTCGCACCAGAAAAATGAGAATTAAAAAAAAATCTTTGAATTTTTTCTTTCAAGGCAGAAAATAATCATCGGACATTTTTGGTTAACATTGCGCTAAGTCGGTTTACGTGGAATAACTAAACAAACAGAATTAAAAGTAAATTATCCTTAAAATTTAAGTTTGAGAAATTTTCAGAAAAAATGTTGATTTTAAATTAATATCGAAAAGTTAATACAATATGTTGTCTGAAAGGAGTGTGTTCAAAAATCGTGAGAATGTACTGGACTGGGAAATAACCGTCCTGGATCGGCCGACAGGCGGCTTTTCCACTAACCAATCGCTTAAAATCCCTATTCAACACCCCACTGATATCTCTCTTTCCGGATTTTAAACACACTTAATTTGAACAGTATATGATTGCTTATTTATGGGATATGCGTGAGGTTATACCTGGAACTGAAACTATCTCTTAAACTAAAAGCATATGATATGCTGCATATCCCATTAATAAGCGATCATATCCTGTTCAAATTCAGTGTGCTCAAAATCCGGAGAAGAAGTTATCAGTGGGGTGTTCAATAGGGATTTCAAGCGATTGGTGAGTGTAGAGGCCGCCTGTTGGCCAATCAGGGACTTTCCAGTCTAGTACATTCTCACGATTTTTGAGTATCATATGCCTTTAATTATTCCTTCGAGGTAGAATAACTCACTAATCAGGGAGTCTAGTATATTCTTGCTGACCCTAGCTTAATTGTTGATAATTTGGTCGGTAGTACACTTGATTATCATCCCAAATCAATTTGGACCATTTTCAAAGACCCAAATGCTTCACAAAACCAGCGACCAGTACCCCCTTAAAGTCCCTATTCTTAACCACAATCATACCAAAACTTCCTGGTTAGTCGGTCACTTCACCTTAAAGTTTCACATTTACAAGTAAATGTGACCTTTATTCTATGTTTCCAATTTTTTAATTTCAATGTTTTAAGAGAGATGGGCCATCTGAAACTTCTTTATCGCCATATTTGAATAGTCCGGAAGCCGATTATGAGCAAGCAATTCAAACGAGAAGGTATAAGTATAACGATTTGCAAGACACATTAAAAAGGTAACTTGAGGTGAGGCTCGGGGATCCAAAAATGTGAATCAAAAATTCGCTCCTTGTTTAACAAGTTTTGGCAAAAACTTTGACACGAGTCAACTTGTGAAATTATTTGTATTGGTTTTTCTTCAAAAAGATAATTAAACATTGCTACTTTTAGGTTGTTATAATCGCCTCGTTTTGCAAGATTGATAAACATCACTCTTAATTTAGGTATGTGCCGTTTCTTTTCAAACGAGCGATGTCAGAATTTACGGACAAGTATTAAGAAGTTGCTGGATCTGAAAGAATAATTAGAAACTGAATGAATCATTCTTTATTATTCATGTATTTATATTTGCTTTAGTAAATTTTCTATCAGATTAATTATCAATAGACTGGTGATCGAATGAATCATACATTCGAATTAGTAGTTAAATTATAATAATTTTATTCTTCAAAACCCATTTATTTAGGTAGGTCCGAAAATACATTTATTGATAGTTCCTAGGATATCATGGATAAAAATGATCAATGCGGATAATTTTTCAAAATTTCACAAGGAAAGTGTTCAAAAAACGGAAAACAGTTTTTGAAATCGCCTATTATTTGGCTCGGAATGTTCTAAATAAATTCAAGAAAAATTTCAAGACAAATGACAGGCCTGTAAAAGAAAACGTTCCCCTACTGTTTTATCTTGGAGATCAGATCTTCACAATCAGATCGTATCCCTTCTTTTTCCTGTTTCTTGAGTCAGTTTTCCTTTCCCCCCATTCCCCTTGGAAAAATTACCCATTATTTTCTCTTCCCCTGTGAAGAAAAGGGTTATATAGAAAGGTTATACAGATTTGTGAGACTTGTTTTGAAACAACTAGTTTCGATGTTATTATCATCTTCGGGTTAATGTGAACGGATCAGCCCAACCGTTCCCGCTATATATGAAGCTATTTATGAAGCTAGTTTTTCCACACCATTTCTTGGAGATATCACACATGGACAAAGGGATAACTCTCGACTATTTCATACTCGTGAACATTAGGGAAAACCCTACTATTATCAACCAAAACACATATATCTACAAATCATTTTGGAATACTAACAAGACTCTAAGGTTTTCTTCACTTTCATATTCACCTTATTTATCCTTTGTTTTATCCATATAAAAAGTCCTTATTAAACTCCTGATTAGCTCCCTTATTTAAACGCCGCTTGATAGGTGTCAAAAGTTTCAAGCCAAAAGCAAATAATAGTTTCGAGGCGGGCGGGATCGGTTGGGCGGTGAATGTAAAGAATTGAAAGATTTTTGTCAGGGTTTTCGAATTTTAATCCACGCCGTTCTTTAGAATCTGATGGCCAAAAGTTTTTAGATTTTCTGATCAATTAGTCTCGGTGGAAATGAGTTTTTGATACAAATATCCATGGTAGTTTGTAAAGCAAAGTTCGGGGCTTCGGTGGTAGTGGTCGTATTATTAGCTCGATAAAGTTCGCCCACGGCGTGTACCCTTATCCGTACGATGTACCCTTATCTGTACGATTTTTGGTCGAGATGAAAACGCTTATAAGCCTACACGCCTATGTAGACTTAACGTACCCTTTTGATGTGATTGAATTTTTTAAAGTAACAAGACAGTCTGAGAAATTGGATTTTCGAAATTGTTTAAAATGAAGAGAATCTCCGTTTTGACCGACAGATGTGGTCAAAAATGTTAATTTCGAATTTTTCATGATGAACACTTTAAATTTTAGGTTTTAATCAAAAATTTTTAATTTTTCCAAAAGATTGGTTTTAGTGCCTTTTTGAGGATACAAAATATATCGTCCACATAGCGCATATAGCCAAAAATGTCACCTTCTGAAATTTATTTTTGAATAATGGTTTCTTCGAAAATCCTACAAAAAATATTTGCTAGGGCGGGTGATAACTTTGAACCCATACTGCAGCTGCTAATTTGTTTATAGAAACCGCTGGGGGATTAAAATTTGATAGTATATTTTGGAAAATTCCTTCAAAAGTTTTCTAGGTGGTGGTTTAATGGTTTCAGTGAAATAGAGACTTTTTTTGTTCTAAGCGGAAAAAATTTTAGGGGGTCTCTGTTTAAAATTCGATCAATATTTAAAGATGTGTAAAGTGAAACGCAGTCGTAAGTGACAACTTCAAAATGTTCACTATCAAATCCATTTATTTTCAAACATAGCTTTTTAAATTATATTGTGGACTGGAAACTGTACTCAAAAACTTCTACAATCGGTTTTAAAATGTCTTTTAAATAATCTTCAGCGCCACTGGTGATTGTATGTAATGAGGACACTAACGAGCGGAGTAGAATCCCTGTTTTATGTAGCTATTCGGTACCGTATGCCTTTTTGAATTTTCGATCGGTCTTATTTTGTATGCCTCAGCGCAAATTATTTTTTCAAACATTATAAGATCTTTACGTTTATCGACCGAGCAAATTATTAAGTTGTCATTTTTTACAAGCTTGAGCTTCACCCGTATTGGTAGTGCTGTTGCATATTTTTTTAAAAAGAACAACAACAGTTCTGATCGCATTTTTTTAATTGTGACAAAATCTTATTTTTTTTGCTTTCCAAGATTTAAAAACCATTTCGAATTTTGATAAGACCGTCGTTATTTTGTTATAATCACCGATACCGTTATTTAAGAATATCAAGGATATTTTTGGGAACTTTTGCTATAAATTCATCAAAAAAATTTATGGTGGGATCATTCGTATCGTTTCGCAAAGAATGAGATATCAAATTTAGGAATTTTTTTCCGTTTTTGAATCCCTATGATGTTGTTTATTCTGATATTTTCTATTTTCTGATTTTGTATTGCAAGGGGATAAAATTGAGAGAAGTTTGTGAGAGTCTGCATTAGTGTTGTTTAATTTGGTTGAGATAAATTGTATTTTTGTGAGGTAGTGATTCAATTATCATTTTGTTTTTTTAATGCATCAATAATTAGGTTTTGGAACAATAAATAAATTTGAGAACTTTCTAGTTTTAATTTACGGTGATAATTTTACCACGAAATAATCAAACAATCAAGCCTCAGATTGCATAAATAAAAGATTGATAGTTTTTTAAGTTATAGAAATGTCGGATTTTTAGCCTTCTTAAGAATTAGGCAATTACACAGAAAACTCATTGTTTTGTGGGCAACTCGTATGTTAAGTACCGGATTTTTAAGAGTGATAAGTAACTCTTCAACGATTTTTTCTATGGAAAAGGTAATGGGTACGTTCCCTTCCCTTACCCTAAAATAAGACTTATTTGAGTGATTCGGATATACAAGACTTAAGTAAGCTCACAACGAGACCTACAAGTTTGCGAAATGCCAGGCAACATTCGAAACATGCTTCAATTTCGAAAACGGGACATAATTTGTTTTCGAAATTTTTCCTTGGTTAATTTTAGCACAGAAACTGAAAATGGTCCGAAAATTAATTAAATCTGAGCTAGTCGATGTCTGCCGTTCTTACCATAACATACCATGTAAAAAAAATTCAATTATTTGTGCTAAAAAGCTGCATTCAAAAATTCAGTTAATTTTCAAATGAAGCTAAGATTTCTAAAAATGATTAGGTCATAAAGTTTAATTGTCCAAAAAAAAGTATAATGTCGGAAATTGAATACACTTGTGATCAAATAAAACACTTATTATGTATTGTAAACTCACGGTACATTTTTTATAAAGTATTATGCAAAATTGAGATAGAATTTTGAAAAGTTTAACAGTCTTCGGTGTTTTTGTCCGAAGTATTTAGCTTGAGAATTAAATTTATCATTGATAAAATCAAGTTAAAAATTTTACAAATTATATGTTGAAGACATAAGTGTCACTTATCTTCTGTTCACTTATTAAGTGATTTCTTTGAATAATTAGTTTTAGACTTTTATAAAGAATTACCAAAAACACCGGTGTATACACCCAGATCGTGATGTCAGAAGTTCAGAAGCTATTTCTGTTCAGTTATTTGGAGCGTCACCAATTTTCTTGCGTCACATTTGCATTAGAGATTGTTGTCATAGAAGAAAATATTCAACATCTCTGGGAAAACTCCAGTCTGTTTTAATACATTTAATTTGGAAATTGTCCCTGTATAATTATTAGTCTTGCTTTAGATTTAACTCAATATGAAAATCGCTTGTGGAATCATTGCTCTTGCCTCAGGTATGCCAAAGAAATATTTATTAGTCTCACTGACAAAAAATTCAATTTTTTCGAAAGTTTCATTCGAAATATTAATTTGTTATCGACGTTTTATTTTATCGACCATAAAAAATTCTACAGTGAGTCACATTTTTGCTTNCCCATTCGTGCCCAGATGGCCTTAAATCGCAATTTAGGAACCCTGAATCATGTATAAAACAATTTACAAGTGATAGATCGACTATTTAGATAATTGGACGTTTGTGTGTTTTTTTTTCGAAAATTTTACAGTATTACCGTACTTATTTTTGGAAAAAAATGTAAATCATCAAAAAAAGCCTTTAGCGGGATCAGAAAAAAAATTCTAAGACTTTTCCCATTACACCATAGCCCCTAAATGATCACTTGACCGGATATTCAAGGAATAAGGTTGGTAAAAGTAGTACTGTTTTTTTCAAAAATTACTTAAGGATGTGGGCGACGATAATTGGGCTCTTTTTTACACATTTTCAAGTGAGTTTCTGAGAACCTGCTTTCAGAAATAAAATTTTTTTTCCAAATACGTAGTACAATCGTAAGGAAGGTGCCAGTCTATTCAGAGCATCTGATACCTCAACCTACGCTCAGAAATGGTTTTTAGTAGGCGTCCCTAAAGCACTAAAAAGCCTACTCCCATTCATCTCTCATCACTTTTTATTGATATGCAATTTAGAATGTAGATATAAATACTCATCACCAAACGGTCTCCTTTTTCCAATTTTCCCTCCAAAGTCTCAGGAACGACTTGTGAATTCTTAGTTTTTGTTGAAATTCTGAACTTTTTTGAAATTAAAAAAAATTAAAACTTGAAATTTACCGTTTTTGGCAGTATTTCGAGTTAAGTGTCTACATTCACAATTTTGAAAGGTGACAGATAAATTCTAGATCGAAATTGGTACCTTTCACTTCAAATTTCTCAAAAATCTCAATTACTTTTTTTTTTGAAAAAATCAAATTCAAAAAAATCCTAGGCTTTAAAAAACTCAGTGGAAAAATTCTCTACAATAAATGAGGCTATCAAAAAAGTTTTCTGAGAAATCTCATTATCGTCGCCCACATCCTTAAAGGGTGGGCGTCGTAATTTTTTGAGCCCTTTATAGAATTAATGTATGATACATTATATCGGTTATGACTAAAGTTGACCCAAGGAATCTCATGGTGGCAATAATTTTTTCAAAACAATCCAGAACAAATCTAAAATTTTCAAAATTCAAATTTTTTAGCTTAAAATTTTATCAGCTGTAAGCAACTTTTTGATCAGTGAAATCTCAGCTTCAATTTGTTGGTACTTTGTTCCGACCAGACGAACTTTTTTTCAAACTTTTCATTTCCGGTTCACTTATAGTCATATTTTCTATAATTCTAGGATAAAATTCAAAAATCCGAGCCAAACATATTGACGACACTATACTATAGGAGTCAAATAAAAAATCGACAAAATTTCTTCCAGTAATCTGATTGGTCCGTGATAAATCGATATCCATTGTGCCGACAAAAAAAGTTACCAGTAACTTTTTTGTCGGCAACTCGATATCGATCGACTCCTAAAGCCTTCAGCCAATCAAAATGCGGAAAAGTTTATACTTGTAGTATTCTCTTTTTAACAGGGGGTACAGTTCGGTTCACAGAATTTCTTAAAATTTGGGACCTAACTAATTCGGGTAAAAAAAATGACAATGGAAATATTATTTTTTTACTTTTGAAAGTTAATTTCGGCCAGGCGGCGCCTTCAAAGTCCGCCAAACTAAAATCGTATCTCCTCCCTGAGTTTTTATGGGATAGAAGATTTTTTTTTGCAAAATGATTATCTGAAATCTCAACTAAAAAAAATTTCAAATTCAATGTTGGTTCGTGAGATATTTTTATCTTTCAAAATAAAATAAATTTCAAATTGTACAATTGCCGATTAAAGAATCAAGCCTGATCATCTCATAATTATCAAAAAATCTCAAGACTTGTTTGACAATAAACTAGAGAGTTTTTTTTGAAATTTTGCTTCGGTGTCTCTTGGGGCCATGTCAATTTTTCATTTTGAGCCTAAATTTTTGACAAAATTTAGAAACCAGAAAAAATGCTTCAAATAATTTTTTCCGTAAATTCAACAACTTTAAGGATTTTGGTGCAATTTTTAACTCGGTAGCGTCGAAAGAAAACAAATAAGCGCACTTTCAATTTAAATCATAAATAAATCAATAATTTTTGTTTTCGTTTTTTGGATTTTTTTGCCGCCAAAAGCAAAATTCCGAGTAAAAGACAATAATGCATTATGTGTGAGGCTTCTTTGGGGCCTGACACAAAAAAATAATAAAAAATGATGAAAATTGAAGGAGAAGGTACGAACTAAGTGTCTTTTTTAGAAGCTTTTTAAAAGCGTAGGTGGGATTGTATCAGATTACTGTTAAGTTTAAAATTACCGCGAAGGTTGGTTCTGTTAGTTACAAATATTTTTGGAATATCACCCTTGCTAGTTTGACGGAAAATGACCTTGGAAGAGGCTCAAATTTGCGACACCCACTCCCTTAAGGGGGTATATCTGGCATATTTGACATATTCACGGTGATATATTCTGAAAACTAAAAGCTTATCAGAAAAACCAAAAATGCTTAAATAAATTTGTAGATCTATCCTTAATCTTGCGAAAAAGTTTATCACAAATTATTTTTGACCATTACACCAATTTTAAGAAGCTTTTTAAAAGCGTAGGTGTCGGCATAGGTGTAATTGTATCAGATTATTGTTAAGTTAAAAATTACCGCGAAGGTTGGTTCTGTTAGTTAAAAATGTTTTTGGAATATCACCTTTGCTAGTTTGACGGGAAATGACCTTGGAAGAGGCTCAAATCAGCGACACCCACTCCCTTAAGGGGGTAACCGACGGAGGCTGTATCTCGAGACTTAGAAGTGATAGGAAGCTAATTTTAGTTGCAATGTCATTTTCGTAGCTGGTTTGCTTCCAAAAATATAAAAAAAAAATTTCGATGTCAAAAAATTTCTAAAATTTTCTATATTTTCTTAGTTTTATTTTCCTTAACCGCACTGTAACTTTTGAAGTAATAACTCTTTTGCTCTAATTTTTGTTGCCTTATATCACTGGGAATTAGATCTTGAAAATGGCAATAAAAAATTTTGCTGTTTCTCGAGACTCAGAAGTGATAGAAAGCTGGATTTTTAGCTGCATTCTCATTTTTAATAACGGTTTGCTATAAAAACCTAAAAAAAGTGAATTTCGATAAAAAAATTTTCCCGTATTTTGCATAATTATGGAATTTTTTCTAAGTATTTTTCAGGTAATTAACTTTTTCTCGTGATCTAGACATTGGATCTGACTTATTTTTACAACTTATTTTAGTTGTGCAACTTACTGACAAAAATGTATAAAAATTATGATTTTTACTCAAAAAAAGTTTTGGAATTTTTCTTCAAACTCCAATGTTTGACGAATTTGAGGGTTAATAAACTTTGAGTGCCTCTAAAAAGCTTATGAGGAAAAAAAATAAAAAAAACTCTTTGTACCTCCTCGTTTTGCACACTTTTAAAAAAGTGCTTCTCTTTAAAAAAAAATCTGATATTGTTCGACTGAATGCCATTGTACCAGCGAACATGTGCAAAAACACCCATTTATTTTGAAAATGTCTCTAAATAACAAGAAATTGAAAATCAGAGCTTGTACGGCTGTTAAGCTCACAAATTAAAGTAAAGTTATACTGAAAAAAAAAGAATTTTGATATCCAGGAGCTAGAGTAAAAAATGGGTCCAAAAAATGGAAAAAATCACTTTTTGGACCGGTATACCGGCCGGTCCGGTCATACAAAAAACTTTTTTTGAAAATTTTCAAAACAAATATCTCCTAGAATCCGAAGTTTGAACTCAATACGAATTGCGGTTAGCTCAGGACTAACGTTTGAAAATCAGTAAAACCCGTCGGTTACCCTTAAGTGTTCAAAGTCGAGCCTAAAATCGGCTCTCGAGCGAAGTTTTTAGTTTGGAGCTTCCAAGGGTTAATATGGAATGAAGTGAACTATTTATGTTAATTTAAAAAAATCTCAAATTAAAATTTTAGTTTGTGACTGCTGACATATTCGCTCTATTTATCGGAATATTTTATTTGGAGAAATTTTCGATTGGTTGTATTTAGTCTCATTTTTTGTTGATACTAGCCGCCTTGATCGGTTTCATATGGAATTCTTGGAGATATGAAGCATATATTCGAGTTAAAGAAAAAGTAAAACGACAGGATCAGCATCCAGATTTGCGATAACGCGGAACTATCTATTTATGACTTAAGTTCAATATAATGTACATTCTAGAATTCCAGAATTTAATAACTATTTCACTCATGCCTTCTCCAAATATGTAGGTCGCTTTCTAGAGTCCACCAATTTAAGCACCTGATGTAATTGTATCAGAACAACTGCATCGATATATCAGACCTTTATCACATTTGAACATCTGATTTGCTCACATAATACATTTAAAAATGCCTAATTAGACGACTTTTCGCAATATAACAATGAAAACAAGGGGAAGGCTCGGCATGGTCGAAGTTTTTGCCATACATTTTTGGACCATTTTACACTCTTCTGAAAATAGAGAACAGATTCATCGCTTCTTCAGATCATTTATTAATTTTCTACCATTTCGGCTTCCGAGTATTTGTATAAAAATTAGCCAGAAATTTTCCGTCAATGTGACTTTAAAAAGGCAGTTTCCGCAGGCGAAAATTGTTGAGCCAAGTAAGTTTAAAGAACGGATAAGTGGTTCTACCTGTTCCTTCAAAAATCAATATACTGTAGTTATTGGTTTGAATATTTCGCTTAATAGCATCGCTTTGAATTTAGACTCATGATAATTCGATGCAAACGTTTTAAAATTGTAATGAACTCACAAACAATTTTACTCGTTCTAAAACATATTTATTTAACTGCCAATACTTCACTCTGAGTTCTTTGTTGCTTAAAATGAATACAATTAACACATACTCCAACGTCTAGACACCTATGATTGAGTATTTTTGTCAGGATATATGAGTACTGGTGTATCGAAAATTATGCTATGCCTGGAATTTGGACAAATGCCTGTGCTTTTTGTCGAAATTCAGCATATACATAATCTTGGTATGTATATGGCGAGATGAAAGTTTAAGTGAAGCCTTAAGGGGGTACAGTGCACTTTTTTTAAAGTTTTGATCAGACTATTCGGCCAAAATATCATAATGGTGGTAGTCTCGCATTCCACAGACGTCTAGTTCGGCGACCAGGAGACTTCAAAGACCGAAAATGAGAACATTTTGAGCGAAATTATAGACTAATTTTCTCGGTTTCCAACACATTCGACTTTTGATTTATATATTAATACGATGATATTATGTGGGATTTTAATCCCGTCGAGCCCGTTTTCGATACAAAGGTAATTAAGGGGGTTAGTGGTCGCAATGTTTCTAGGCCTCGAGTAAGATTTTTCCACGAGAACCAATCAGAGCGGTAACCAACTGACAACACTTTTTGGCTTCGCTAAAACTTAATCTCCCCATGATTTAATTATTGAATTGTACTTAAGATATTTTAATAAAGTCTTAAATTATCGAAAAAATGATTATATTTAAAAGCAATTTTTAGGACCCTCAAACCGGTGAGATAGTTAGGAACTGGTACATTCGATTTTTTGACATTTGGGTCATAATATAAATTTCAAGCGATGTGAAACAGGAAAATTAGAAAAAAACGGTCTGCACCGAAACGCAGCTTGGAAATTAATATTATCGGCCCTAAATTTAAATAATCAGATGTACCAGCTCGGAACTATCTCAGCCAGTTAATTTGAGGGTTATAAAAAACGCATACCAAAATGCCTGGTTTTTGTTAGATAACCAAACTTGTGCGCGAGATAGTTCTAATTGGTACATGCTTCTGTGGTTAATTATTACTTAAAGACATTTAAATAATATTTAAGACATTAATAATGCAATCCTCAAACTAAAAAAAGATCCTTTTGACATTTTGGTTAATTATATAAGTTTCAAGCTATGTCTAGCAGCTAAAGGGTGATAAGGCGAATCACTGCTTTTGTGGTTTTTTAGCTATGTTGCCATTAGTATGCTGCATGACTTAGAATATTTCTAGAATGGCAATAAATGAAATGTTCAGTGGAAATTCAAACTCCGATTTTGACACCTGTCCGCTACTTTTTTGTAATTTTTTGTTTCGAGTTCAAAATTTTCATGCGCATCTTTTGATTATGCTTAGTTGAAATATGCAATAATCGTAATCGCATTTTGCACCCTAGTTTAGCTGCAGTGCCGTTTATTCTTTTTTTTTTCGTTTTTTACAGGAATTTATCGGTTCTCAATAAAAACAGTCACAAATTACCGTTTCAAAAATCGGCTCTACAGTAACACATAGTTTGAAAAGGTATATAACAGCCCAAAGTTTCAAAACTGATCGTTTTAACCAGTTCTGATCTCACGTACCATTTTGAGGCTTTAAAAAAACAGACAAAAGTTAACAAATTATATTTTACAAAAACGGTTTTCTGCATTCAGCGGTCAACTTTTAGTAGTGATTTTCTATGTCCCATTCAAATAATTGTCAATTCTCAGAAATGTTCGTTATGCACTCACTTTTACCCAGCTCAAGTGGCAAGAACGACCTCTCTCTACAGTATTAGAACTATGCAGCGCGTAAAAAACGGCGAAAAAACTGGTTGAACTTCCAATATCTAAGTCATGGAAACAGAGCCTCGGTTAAAGATGATTTATCATACAGACACATTGCGAAATCAATAATTCAGTTCTCGAATAAATTGAAAGAAGAAATAATACTGAAAATAAGAAAACCTTGGTACACCGATTATGTAAGCCACAACGCCAAAAGTAGAAATCAGAAGACGATAAATAATAATTACAAGTAAGTTTTCAAATAAAAATTAAGTTTCATAGGATTGAAAAATTTTCAAGAGGGTAATTTTCAACATGAACTAGTGCGCCTCACTTCCAACAAAAACCACGACCATTCTCTTTTCCTAGAAAAATGTAATAACCTTACGGTTTTCTAAAAAAATAAGGGTTAAACGCAAAATAAAAATTAGTTCGCATTATTGATACATAAAGAACAGTAATCTCTTTGAGTAGGACGCCTCATGTAAAATGTAGTAAGTTACGACGGCTTTTCACATTCAGAGATAGTGTGGACAACCTTCATTGTGGTACACTGTAAAGTGTACTTAAAACGGACAGGTCCTTAGGACGGGTTGGGCGATGAAAATTTGTACCGATTTTCAGACGAAATACCAATCAGAAGTTAAAAATTATTTTCCGTATGCAAATTAAGGGTGGATTTGGAGCAAAACTTGGCGGGGGTCTGTCTCAATTTGAGAAAACCGGTATACCGGAAAAAGCACCGGGTAAAAATCAAATCGGTTTCTTGAGATTTTATAACATTTGGTTATTGATTCGTACATGGCCTTAAGAAATTTTTTGGAGAATGTTCTGGAGGTCAAATTTGGAATATACAACACCAATGGGGTAATTCAAAAATACTCCTAGGGGGTCAATCATTCAGGGAAAGAAAATTTCATTGTGTTCAAAAATATCAAAAATAAATTTTTGACGCATGTTTGACCCGTTATGGTTCAAACACGAATTATATCATAAAACCCTCAACGCTTGGTATCTGTGATCGAAAATGACAGCTGATAGTTATTTCACAATATTAGCTCTCACATTTTTCACGATGTTTCTCGGCTAAAATTTTTGTATACTGAACCCAAAGAGTCAAATTATAAAAATGACTTTTATGGGGTCAAATTTAACCTCCAGGTTAAAGAGATTTAATTGCGATTCCAAATAATAAAATTATTTTTAATAATTTAATGACTACCGGTTATGACCACAAACACGAATTTAAGCAATTAAGCCTAAAAACATCGGTTCTCGTGAGTTATACTGACTCGACCTTAAAATATGCAAAAACTCGATATTTTGGATACAGCAGGCCCGANGATATCACCTTCTGTATTAATTACATGATGATTTTAATTTCACGTTTTTATTTTAGCTGCTCCAGCTCCAGCCATCATTGGAGGTGCTGATGCCATCAATGGTCAATTCCCTCATCAGGTTTCCCTCAAACGATCTACCGGATCTCATTTCTGTGGTGGTTCAATCATCTCCGGAAACAAAGTTATGTGTGCTGCTCACTGCAAACAATCTACCACTAACTATACCGGTAATTACAAAATCAATAAATAAGCGGCAGATTATCTGTCCTTGTATACAAAATTATTTTTAAAAACTAGAGAGAAGTTTTAAAATTTTCAATAAATCAAGAATAATTACAGAAATTCTTGAAAAAATTCAAAATTTCATGGAAATTGGACAAAAAATTTAAATTTTTGATACATCGTATTTGATGAAATTCTAGAACTGTTTAAACAATTTTAACATTTTCCTCATATTCACAGTTTTACAAAATTGGAAAACATTTCCGATAGTTCTTTGAATTTTATCATTTCCAAATTATCTCAATGTACACAAACTTCAGTGTTCATAGGTAAAATCGAGAAATATAAAAAAATACATGAAATGTTTGAAAATTTCATAAACGCAAAAACGATTTTATCCCAAACAATTGCTATGAATAAAAAATACTTTCCGGATATTTTCAAACATATTGCAAAAATTCCTGAAAATTAGTCGTGAATTTATTTTATATTTGTTAAATTTTAGAAATGTGTATTATGTTATAATATTTTTATGTCTTGAAAACCAAAAGATATGTTATAATACCTTTTTTCAAACGTATAAAAATTAAAAAATGAAAAATACTATACTTTAGCAAAATTAAAAGGCATTATATTCTCGCTGATGTTCGGCAGGCCAAGAATTTGTATATTTTAGCGAATTTTCTTAAACCTTTCTGATTTTTAGCCGGTGCCGGTTCCGTTACATTAAACGGTCAAACCCAAACTCAACAAGTTGCTTCCCAGTTGGCTCACCCACAGTACAATCCTCAAACTATTGATTGGGATTACATGGTCATCACCCTCAGCGGCACTTTCACCACCGACGCTTTCACCGCTCCAATTGCTCTTTGCTCACCATTGACTGCTGAGGTAAATATTTGTTTAGCTCGTACGATTTTACATCTGATTTTAATCTAAAACGGTGACAAAAATCTAATTTTCAAGTTTTGCAGTTTGATCTGACTAAGCTCGAAAATGTGTTAACATTAGCAATTTTTAATTTGAACTTATTATGCGGATTTTAAGCGATTTTTTTTAATTCTAGAATTCTAGCGGAAAATTATAAAATTCGATTTCGAGAGAAGGACTTTAAATGATTATTCAGCTCCCAAACTACACCGACTGCCAGACATCTGGATACGGTTATTCTCAATACGTTCTCGGAAACCCAGCTGTTATTGCCCCAACTCTTCAATGGACTGACATGAAATGTATCACCACTGCTGAGTGCAAGAAAACATGGAGACTTCAAACTCTTACTTCTCGACAACAATGCGCCGAACAAGACAATGCCACTTCCTGCATGGGAGATTCCGGTATGTAATCATTAAAAACTTATGCTAACATTAATGCAATTTTGAAAATTTTGCCCCATTTTTCGGAATTTTCCACGGTGTCCTTTTTCAAATTCGAATAATAATATTTTTACCACAGTTTCAGTGAAAATGAAATTTAAATTATAAGGGATTGTAGACGCATGATTTCAAACTTTCGATTTGTAATTTTTGAGCAGATGTTCGTTACGGATGAAATTAAGAATATCAAGACTTATAAAATAATGTCAGCGAGTCTTGATATATCAAACAACACAAGCGCCATCTCATAAGATCCTTAAATTATAAAAAAGTAAAACCGTGCAATTAACGGATAATCGTAAATGGTTAAATTTATTTGGAATTTTTATCTCAAGCGAAAGAATTAAAATTTTGGACAACAAATTTTCGAATTTTTGGTCAAATATGAAATAAGTTATTTTCCTGTGAGCATTTCTGACGCTCATAATTGGCTTGCTTTGTAATCTTTTCCATTTCTTATCAATACATCAAATATAATCAAACAAGCTTATTGGTTTTATAATTTGACAAAGTAAACATATATTCTTCATACGAAACCCTCAATTTTTTCACATTAATTTTTTTATATTTTGCAATTTTACGTCTCGTTGACAATTTAAATTTTAGGTGGACCACTAACCTACATGGAAAATGGACAACGAGTACTCCTCGGAAACGTCTCATGGGGACAATCTAAATGTGCATCGAACGGATACCCATCAGCCTACTCTCGAAACGCCGATCCAACCGCTAACGCATGGATCCGACAAAACATGTAATTTTAATGCTGTTACCTATTATAAATTAAATAAAAATGAAACTTTGACTATATGATATCGTATTATTATAAATTGCATCATTATTGCAATAATCAATATGAAGTTTCCCGGTAATAAAGCATAAATTATGAATCTCGAGCAATACGAAATTCCGAAAACTGTTCAAGAATTTTTCATTACGCCAGAAATAACGCGATGAGCGGTTCTTAGTCTGCACCAGGTCGAGTGGCCTATCAAAAATTGTAGCTGAGCCAAGATTTTGCTGGGCCAGGGCGGATTCGGGTTGACCAGGCCCGCCCAGTCGCCCTAGGTTGAAAAAGGTGGCCCAGTTGCCCGGCTTTTGCCAATGGTCCACCCTGGTCCACACAGCTTTCTTTTAATTCAATTATATTTTTGAAAGTTTCAAAGCTGGGCAAAAGCGGAACATATATGGGGGATATATCAGACATTGAATTCAAGGAATAAATCGCATCGGTTTATTGCTGTCCAAAATATCAAAAAGCTTTAACCGTAGACAACAGAGTTAGTCTTTTTCCGAATTTTAAAATTGAACCACACTATCAAAGTAAGTTGCGGTTATTTGCTTGTTTATTGGTGCCAGCAAGTAAAATCACACTGAACCCATTACAAAACGTTTTATTTAGGTAAAAAATAATTAAAGTTTATTTTTTTCAACTTTCAGTTTTTTGGTGTGAAATATTTGGTTTAAATTCAGCATAAATATGAAAAATTAATTTTGCCCAAAAAGTTTTGGGCCAAAACTACGCCAAATGACAAATTCATTAATCCGGCGTGAGAAGTTGTTAATCAAGTCTAGAACTTTATTTTAAAGTATGACCTGAAGTAATATCTGGTTTATTCTGGGCGGAGACATTTTTTGGGCCTTCCAAACTCCTTATTGTTTTCGTTTTTGGTTTATTTGTTGTCCGTCGTAAGCAAACGTTTAGAAAAATAACGTGACAAGTTGTTTGTATTGCTGTTTTGTAGCCTGACAAAAAAATGGTGTAAATTGACGCACGGGACTGTTTATTAGACTTTTTCGAGAACGTTCACGTTAAGGGCATACGTCTGTCAGATTGGTACATTTTTAGAGCGATATATACTCAGAGCGATATACGCAGAGCGAGTATGAAAAAAATGTGAGAATTTATTTTTCTAGTTTGTATCTTCAATAAAAGTATTATTCTTGCAAATGTTTATATTTTTAAATTCTTAACCCTTGGACGTTCAAAACCTCATTTGAGGTGTTGAAAAGTTTAAAACGTCTCAAAAGGGAAGAATTAGCGCTCTAAAAATAAAATTAGCAAAATCCTAAATAGAGTTTTCCCAAAAAGTTGAAAAATTGAAATTAAAATTATTTTCGATGATCCGTTCAAAAGTTTTTTTTCTTACTTTTTTGGTCAATTTCTCCAGAAAAACCTTTGATCGCTAATCCTTTAATCCTGTCAAACTGCAGAAAATTTTCTGACGAGATCAGTTTTTAGGAAAGTTTTTGGAGAATCTGTCATTTAAATAATAATGACTCTACTGTTGCTAGAACTCTTGTTTTTTTTCGCGAGTGATTTCTGAAAAAATTCCAAACTTTGAGAAAAAGGCTAAAAACGTAATTTTCGTTGCTTATTAACGTACTCTTGAAAAAGTTATTTAAATAAAAATTAAAAATGTGATAAATCCCATGTCTGGCTATGACACTATAAGCGCTCAAAGTTGAACCTCAAATGAGGTTTTGTGTCTCCACTGAAGTTTTTTTCGAACGTCTAAGGGTCAACATAACTGTGTATCTGTGAAAATATAAAAAAAACTTTTTATGAGAATTTCATTTCAACTAAACTCGATGTTAGATTTTTTAAGACGATAATAATATTTTCGATAGAAATTTTCCTAAATATGAGAGTTTTTTTAATGTAAAATGGTAAACAATAGAAGAAACCGAGTTTTTTTATAAGAAAAATTGTGTCCTTAAATTGTGTTTTAATGTTAAAAAATGTCCTGAATATCAACAGCAATGACGCCTATCACACTCAAAATTTTATAAAGAATCTTCTGCAATTTTTAAAAATTGAGTGCCAAATAGCACTAACCGGGGTCACAAACAAGTGTTGTAAATTTTATCAATAGTTTGGAAATGATCATCGCACGCCATGGCGTGCCATCAGTTGATTTACGGAAACTTAACCCCTGGAATCACAAAAAAAAAGTTCCGCCAAGGCACCAGAGCCGATATATCGACTCTACTTTGGACGTTGTTTACAGAAAGCTCGAGGTAGTTGGAGCTCCAATTACTTTTGCATTAGGAAGTTGAAAGGTTTTATTTTTGCATCAATCAATTTAACGGCTATGCTCAGAAATTCAAAACAACGAGCTACTCAGATGATGGTAGTTTTCTACAACCTAACTTTGAAAAATCATATTTGTCTTCCCGGACTAGTTATGATAGACATAATAAGCTCATTTTAAAGCTCAAACAAATTTGTGCCCATAAAAAATATAAATAACGTTTTCATTTTTACGAAATATGTTTTTTTCATCCGAATAATTTTCAAAAACGTAAAATTGTCGTTACCCGATAATCGAAAAAAAACGGTGATGATCTTAATTTGACATATCAATTTAGAAAATACCGCCTGAGAATTTGAATTCTAAAAAAGTTTATCGCAATACTCTGTGACCGCTAATCAAGCGGCAAGAATTGTTTGATCAGTATCGCGCGAGTTAAAAGTCAAAAAATAAAAATTTGAGGAATTTTTTTTTCTTATTGATCTAAAAATTTATTGAATTCTCCGAATTGATCAACAGCAGCCACAATTTTGGATATTTAACTGTGTTGGATGTGTAAATATCCCGCCGAGAATTGTTTTGTTCTTCCAGGTGATACAAATTAGCACTAAAAACTTATCAAAAATAGTTTAAAAAGACAGAAACTTGGCCAAAAAATAAAACAAATCAGTTTTAACAAATTGATTTTTTAATAAATGTCTGAATTTGATTCTGATTCTGAGGGTGATGAAATTGATATCGAAGAAAGATCAGATGTTCTTTGCTTTCTGTTTGTCAAATAACCATGCGCTCAAATTTGAAGAGTAAATATAGTCAAACCTATTAGCAAATAGTATCAATTTATAGATTTTTGTTGAGTGAAGCTTCATTTATGATTTTTCACTTGCAAAAAATACTCAATTTATTTAATTTTTGGAATGAAATTAATTTTAAGAGAAAAATTGAAATAGTTTGAGCTGTGAAAATTGCAAATAAAAAAATTATTTTCGACTCTATGAATTAAAATCTTTGATTTTCAAACACAAGAAATGAAACAAAAATTCTAACTGATAAAATTATAAACTTATAAAAAAATGCTAACTGATAAAAGGCTTTCAATTTTTTCTAAGAAGAATTCTTAACTTTCAAAAACTCGCGTAAACTTTTCATGTGCGAAATTTTGACGCGACAAAGTTGCTTTATCTCAAGAAGTAGATAAGATAGAGAAATTATATAAGCACCAAAAGATAGAAAATTGCGAAAAACGTAAGCATTAAAAATTTGAAGTTAATCAGATGTTGTTAACTATATAAAACTAAGCTCTCCAGATCGACTCTTGTAGTTTGTTACCAAAATGAGTATGTGGGTTTAAATTTAGAATTTTGATTTTTAGTTCTAGAAAATATAGTTGGAAAACCAAGATGTAGCATATCACGTGATACGTGCCCATCGTAGTCTTCACAAATTTTGTTTGTATTGGTACCAACGCACAAGTATCTGCTTTACGTCAAACTTAAATCCGATTTGATTTTTATATCATCAATTAAAAGTTATTTTGAAAAAAGTGAAAAAAATGATGAAAAAATTGCTATTTTTACAAATAAAAGCAGATTAATACACTTTTTACTATTATTTTTCAGTTGATATAGTAATCAAGTGACAGTGTTGACACTTTTTGATTGATTACATTAATTTTTATAATGAATAATTTTTTTCATGGAATACTTAAATCGCAAATTTTGAAATTTGATTCCAAAAAAAAGTATCTGTTCCAAGATACGAATAAACTTTCATCTTAAGTGTTTCGCATGCACCAAACACTTTCCTAAAAACTGGCTTATCTCCCATTTGTATTATATATATGTCTTGTTCTGAAATAATTTTTCCGGAAGTAAAACTTTGGCAAAAAATCTCAAAAATTCAACTCTCCGTAATATTCGAAACAAATATCCAAAAAAATTGAGTATTTTTTACGGAATCACCGCAAAATTCTTTATAATGTTTTTCGGAAGAAACAATTCATTGACATTTATTTTGCCCATTTTAGAAGGTTCAAGGTAGGCTTGAGCCGATCTATCGGCTCTGTGATTCCAAGGGTTAGTTGATACCTAAAAAATGTAACCAGTGATTCAGCCTGATTTTTTATGAAGAATGCAAAAAAACAATAATATAAAATTTTGGACTGGATTTGCGAAAATTGTCATAATATTTTAAAAAAAGTCGACAAAAAATGACACATAAGAATTTATGATTTTTCAAACAGTGGTCAAAAAATATGTTGGCAACTATGTAAAAAGTGGCTATTTTTTTACCCACAGATTTTAATAAGAAAGTCAGAAAATTTTAAAAATTTTGAAGTTTTTACAAATTCAAAAATGAAAATTCGAACTCAAATCTTTGCTCGAATAGATAAGAAAATGATTTGAATGAGCTGGAACACATTTATACTGGTTGAGTTGACGATATTAAGCACAAAAAAATAAACTAGTTAATTATTTTCGTAAGTTATATTGACTTTATTCTGCCAAGTATATGGCACCTTCTTAAAGGTTACTGCGTGGGCGTAGGTGGTATGTCATCAAATAACTAAAACTGTTGAAGAGTCGCACTTCAAGTTCAAACAGTTTTTAGAATACCAACTTTGCCGGTTTGTCGTGCAATCGCATTGTTAAAAATACAAATAAGCGACACCCACTTCCTCAAACAAACGCAAAAAAAATGTTTGATTCACGCAAGAGCCATTCATTAACAAACATGGCCTGGTCAAGGAATCTGAACTCACTAGGCTATGAATTATAGCCAATGATTTATATGAGGTACACGATTTTCATCGAAATTTTTTCGTTGACTTTTTTATCCCCATCTTTTGCTACGAAAATTTCGTAGGCGTTTAAACCAGTGTTCTAAAACTGGATGAGTTTTCAATACCGATCCCGCACGGTCCCGACCTAAGTCGAAATTTCAAATCCCGATCCCGTTTTAGAACACTGGTTTAAACCCTCTTATAAAAACTAACAAAAATGTATACAATTGAAATATTTTTGTGTTGATATCAAAAAATTTGCCAGAAATACACTTTCATAATTATAATGTAATTCTCAATGCAAAAATAAAATTTTCAAAAATTTAGAACATTTTCTAGAAATTTGCATAAAAAATAATAAATATTTACCGCCTACACATTTCTCTATAGTTCAAGATAGGCTTTTTAAAAAAGTCGACGAAAAAAATTATCAATGAAAATGGTATATTTTAAAAAACTATTTCAGTCCAAAAAAGTTTTCTGAACAATATATTTTTGAACTTCTAGAATTCGCCAAGTCTTGTATTTATTTAATTTTTTCACTGTATAAATCATACTTGATAATGAAATAAATCCGAAACGTCGTAGATAATATTATATGAAATGGTATACCCTGATTTATATATCCACTTGATGGAGAAAACTTTTATAAGTAAATTTATAAGTATAAAATTCACTGAAAGAAATTTGTTTATGACGTGAATTCTGATGACGTGCCTGCTGATGACGTGGATACTGATGACGTGCATGAAAGAAAGATTATTTCTAAGGTATTAAAAATTAAATAAACGCTTGAGAATAAAGGCCAAAGTTCGACGAGAATGAAATTAAAAGTTTTTAAAAAATGGAAACACACTCACTAAAAATTTTTGACGTACTGATAATCCTTATATAAATACACCAACTAACCATTTATGGAAACCCATTTTGGCGAAAAAAAATGGTTTCCATAAATGGTAATGGGTTTCCATTACAGGGTGATTTTGAGCAAAATTTGATAAGTTGTTTTCAGCCAAAAATTTTGAATTTTTTGAAAACAATTATATGCAGTCGAAAACCACAAAAAAATTTCTGAAATATTTTTGAGCAAATTAAGCACCAAAAACAGAGTTTTTTCCGAAACATGCCTTGTTTTTCAAAAATGGTTTCCACAAATGATAATTCCTTGTTTTTCAAAAATAATTTCCATAAATAGTAATGAGTTTCCATTAAAGGGTGGTGGTTTTCCATTTTAGGGTAATGGGTTTCCATAACAAGGGGTTTCCATAAATGGTTAGTTGGTGTATCCTTATTATTATAAGTCAATTACGTTACTTAGGAAATTCAACTTACTAGTGATTGTTTCGAGATGAAGATTGCTTTTAATGAATGGCGCAAAATTTTCACTCGAAAAAGTTAAGATACTCGTATAGAACAAATCATCAACTAATGTCTAGATGATCATGCCTACATGGTATATTTTTTAAAAATAGCTGGTAAGAATGTATGGTTTTCTTAGAATAGTTGATAATTTTGTCAGTTAATTTCGGTATGACGGGACATCCAGTGGAAGATAAGAAATAATTAGTCATTAAGTTTTTGATTTGGATTTTGGATTACAAATTTCGTTATGGAATATCTTTTTTCAAATGTCCGCGAAAAAACTTAGAACAAAGTCGAAAATGTGAACCAAAGCACATAGCTCTGAAATTGGTTCTATCATGATTTTCGTTTTGACAAATTATCGAAATTAAACCCCATGGTTCCGAATTCAATATTTTTTTAAAACCAATAGAAACTTTGTGTATCGATCTAAGGAATTGAATATCTCAAATCCGGGAAAGGAACTATTTTGAGTTGATCAAGGTCATTTTTTTGGCATCATTTATTTTAAATGAGCCCTCTTCCCCTCTTCGGATTTAAGATCTGTAATGGAATAGTATAAATAATACGTGATCTTTGAAGCCATTCCAATAAAAACATTAGACAATTTGTGAAGCCAATTTTCAAACATAACATGAAATGTCTTGCCTGAGAAAACTCCAGACTGTTTTCACTCATTTAATCTCGAGTTTGTCGTTCTTCAATTTATTAGTCTTGCTTTAGATCTAACTCAATATGAAAATCGCCTGTGGAATCATTGCTCTCGTCTCAGGTAGTTGATAAAACTTCATTGGTTTGACTTTGAAAAAAAATTATAAACGTTTTTTTACAGTATGTAAATTTTTGGTTCGAGAAAAGCCAACGAAAATTGTTGAGATTTATGTTATCATAGGTCAATCAGCGCGCCTCAACATTAATTGACCAATCATGTGTCCGTTTCCTCCATTGTACTCGGAATTGTTGTTCTCGATAAACAAATGAACATACTGTACATGAACACTTTTTTAAATAATGATATACATATTTTTTATTCATTCAATTGTTACAACCAGGGATGGGCGTCCGAGCTAAAATATCTGCTCGGAAATACCGAGCAGGTCCGAGCAAACCGATCAGATCGGGTTTTTTTCCGAACCGATCCGATCACGTTGTTTTCAAATCGGGTCCGAACATCGGGTCCGAACATATGAAATTTTTTCTTCCCTTGGGCCGAATACTTCACCTCCAGGCATTTTTAAGACGATCTGAGAACTTTCATTTTTTGACTGCCAAGGTTGAATCACGTCCACTCTAATCATCGTCAGCCAAGTAAAAGCTCATTTTTTTGCCAACAATTATTTGTGCTATTTTGGAGAATTATAGTGATTTAAAGAAAAACTACATTTTTTATTAAGCTTTCGATTTTTTCAAAATATTTTGAAATCATTTTGAAAAAATCGAAAGCTTAATAAAAAATGTAGTTTTTCTATAAAAATGCAATAATATATCTCGAAAACACCTTTACAATAGTTAATTAAAGTACTTATATTTGCAAAAAATTTCGAAAGTATCTAATATCCGTTAGTTTCAAAAATCTTTAAATTTTAATATCATTCTATAATTAAAATGGCAAAAAATGTTCTTACTTGACCTTAATTCAACGCAGAATTAATTAACTCAATTTTCAGTATATATTCTTACTTGACCTTAATTCAACGTAGAATTAATTAACTCAATTTTCAGTATATATTCCAACATAGTAAAAATCCGAGCAGGTCCGAACCGATCACGTCCGAGCACCGAACCGATCCGATCCGATCTTGACTTTTCAAATCGGGCTTCCGAACCGAACCGATCCGATCACATTTTTTCAAACTCGGGTCCGAACCGATCCGATCTTGTAAAATTTTGAGGCCCGAAATTTCCGAACCGAACCGATCTTGAAAAACTGCTCGGATGCCCTTCCCTGGTTACAACATAACCTTATAATCGAAATGACGTTCGTTTTAAATTAAACTCTGTTAAATCCAGAGATAATAATCAAAGTTAAACAAAAATATTTATGACAAAAATGTCGATTGATCAAATTGTCATTTGAGTTTATATAGTTATTCACACTAGAGTTAGTAACTCTGAGTTACTAATTTTTTAACAATGAACTTAACCTTACTTTTTTATTTTAGCTGCTCCAGCTCCAGCTATCATTGGAGGTTCAAATGCCACCAACGGTCAATTTCCTCATCAGGTCACCCTCAAACGATCTTCCGGATCTCATTTCTGCGGTGGTTCAATCATCGCCGGCAACAAAGTTATGTGTGCTGCTCACTGCAAACAATCTACCACTAACTACACCGGTAATTACAAAAATAGTTAAATTTTCAAAAATTTATCGGAAAAATGCTATCAATCAAGAAAACTTTCGCGATATTTTGAAAAATATTAAAAAAAATTTGAGGATTAGTCATAAAATCTAATTTTTTCATACTTTGTTAACGTTCGAAAATATTTTACAATATTATTCATATCATCAATTTTGTCTCAAAAATCAAGCTAAATTAAAAACTTGAAAAAATTCGAGAAAACTCAAAATTTAAAAAAATTTAAAATTCACGAAAATTTCAAAATTGAAGAAAATTTCTTTAATACAAAACTTTATTAAATTTTTAGCCGGTGCCGGTTCCGTTTCATTGAATGGTCAAGCCCAGACTCAGCAGGTTTCATCCCAGTTGGCTCATCCACAGTACAATGCCCAAACCATAGATTGGGATTACATGGTCATCACCACCAGCGGCTCTTTCAACATGAACAGCAACGTTGCTGCTATTCCAGTCTGCGCCCCATTAACCTCTGAGGTGAATATTATTTAATTTTACGATTGAATATGTGATTTTAATCAGAATTGGTTAAATAAATTATCACTGATGACCCCAATTTTTGTTTTAGCATTTGGATCTAACTAATTCGAAAATGTGAAACATCGAATGTTTTTTAAATTTTCGATGAATTTCGGATTTTTAGAGATTTTCACAGAAAAATCGTTCAACAGTAAAAACTTTTTAAGTCGTGTTCTAGAATTTTTTTTTTGCTTTTCAGAGCACAAAGTCGGAACTAGAATATATCAAAACTAGAGCGGACGGATTATGTTTCATTGATCCAACTATTTAAACTTTCAAAGATAATCGGCTATTCTCATCTTAGCTAATGCCTAGCGTTTCTTCCATCGAAATTGACTTATAGAAGTACTTGGTAGATTTCTCTGAAACTTCTCGGACAAAGTAATATCTTAAATCTCAGAAGAGAGGCGTTTCTTAGTAAATCAAGCCAAAATTGAAGCTTGATTTACTAAAAAACGCCTCTCTTCCTGGATTAAAGATATACCAAATTGAAAAATTGCAATTTTTCGTATTTGATTATTTAAAGCAGATGCCAAATCCATAGTTTTTGGGCAACGCTACTTATTAATGAAATTAACACAATTTTTGCAAAAAATAAAAATTCTTCAAAATTCAGATTTTTTGGCTCTTAAACTTCAATTTTTCGATTAAAAAAATATATGACAAATTTAACCTAAGTGATCGAATTTGAGCGATAATCGAATGCTGGACACGCTCCTTATGCTCATTATCCAATCATTTGAAAATTCCTAAAGTTTTTTTCTTTCTTTGACTAACATTATTTAGCTTCCAAACTACACTGCCTGCCAGACATCAGGATACGGTTATTCTGAATACGTTCTTGGAAACCCAGCTGTTATTGCCAGCACTCTTCAATGGACTGACATGAAATGTATCACTACTGCTGAGTGTAAGAAAACATGGAGACTTCAAACTCTTACTTCTCGACAACAATGCGCCGAACAAGACAACGCCACTTCCTGCATGGGAGATTCCGGTAATTCTTGATAAACAAATAAGTTCTGAATTCCTGTTTCGAAATGGTTAAAATGAAGGAACGTCAATCCATCGATTCTCAAATAATCTGTTTTTCATTTAACTTTCCAGATTTAAAATTTTTTCTGACGCTGATGAGGAGGATAAATATGTTTTTGTCAAATTATTTGACAAATTTATCTTGTAAAAGCTTAAACTTAATCAATTTGGAAAACAAATTGTAGACAACAAAGCTGATAATTAATAAAGTGAATGTAAATAAAGCGGATAAAGAGTTGTTTTTTCAAAGCTGACCTGAAAAGTAGTTTCATACCGAGAATTTTTACGAGAATTTTTACCAGTTAAAAGACATTTTTATACTTTCGGTGATAAAGCTAGATTTTATATAAAAATTGCTTTATTTTTCAGTTAAGGATATCGTGATTCCTAGTTTAGAAAATTAAGAGTGATCATACGCGTGATAGGACGAAATCTTAGAACTTCTGAACGCAAGATTGTAGATTCCACCCTAATTTCAATAAAAAACATGACCAAGAATTATTTTTGTCCTTACACTTCTTAAAACATGTACGTAACCGGGCACACTTCACATATTGAAACCCTATTTCGTATCAGGTTTTCGATTAAAAGCTTTGATATTCATCAAACTATTTTATGTTTAACTTTTCTTGTATTTATTTTATTTTAAGTTATCAGTTATGGATGCTTTTTATATAATATAGTAATAGTAATACAGTAATAGTAATTAATTGTCCAATTCTATTTTCTTGATTTTGACTTTTTTCACAGCGTCGCAAACTTATTCAGAATATAATTTAATTATTCAGAATGTTCACATTTTTCAAACATTGCTATTAAACATCCTGTTGACTCTCATTAATTTTAGGTGGACCACTAACCTACATGGAAAATGGACAACGAGTACTCCTCGGAAACGTCTCATGGGGACAATCTAAATGTGCATCAAACGGATACCCATCAGCCTACTCCCGAAACGCTGATCCAACCGCCAACGCATGGATCAAACAAAACATGTAATTTCAATTCTGTTGTCTGAAACGAAATTCAATAAAAAAATACAAAAACTCTCATTTTTATTTTTCGAAATTGCATTATAAATTGAAATTTTTGAAAAAAAACTAAAAAATTTGCGGCATATCCCTTTATCAACTTTTGATTAATCTAATAGATGTGGGCTGAAAAGAAGATAAAGCGGCCTCATGCTTGGCTAAAAGGGGTCTTAGGAGTGTTAGGATTGGCTCCCTCAACCTACATCTATTAGATTAATCAAAAGGTGATAAAGGGATATTAAATAATTTTTTAAATAGTTTGAAAATGATTCGTTTAAAACACGGTATTTTGAATACGCGTAGGCTGAAATATAATTCTTAATTTAATTTTTTGAAGAAAAGTATCATTTAATTCCATTCTTCATTTTTTCAATTTGAAAAATATAGCTTGATAAAACTCAAGCATGGAATCCTAATTAGGTTATCGTATAAAATAGCCCCTAGCATAGTCAGATAATATCACGAAATTCAACTTGTATACTTATTTGAGCTTAATTTCGGAAACCCTTGCATTTTCTTTTTAATTGTTTCGGTACAAATTAAGTATTTTAGTTAGTTAACCTCCTCACACTCAGAAACCAGAACCGCGCCTCACATCCAAAAGCCTATTGGTATGCACGACTTTGAGCGCTTATTACGGAAAAACTAAAAATAATATCGATTAAGTTATTCTTCATTGATTGACAACAAGGATTAAATCAAGTAAATAACACCTTACATTTATAAATTTTAAAGTCTCTGAAATCGTTAACTGCAAAAAAAAAGAGGTTTACTCACCTTGTGTTTCTCGGAAAACCATACGTTTTTGACAGTGACATTTAAGTCACAAGATTACAAGAGAAACTCTGGCTATTTATCACTGCTCTCAGATTTCAAATATGATATCTCGATTGCTTACCAAAAAATTAGTCATATCTCCGCGCGTCAAAATATACGCATTAAAATATGAAAAATATGTCTAATCAGCTGATAACTCAAAATCAGTACCAGCTAATGTTCTACACTTCCTCGATTTGTTTTTTTGGCTTTATATGTGTTTAATTAACCTTCAATTGGAAAATATTTTTCTCTTTAAATATTTTTTATAAATATTCTGAGTTTCATAAAAAACACTCGTGTAGAAATAAAACTTCGGATTGAAACTGCAGAACAAATAAACTTATATCCAAAAATTTCTTGAAAACTAACTTATTCAGAATTTTGATATCGTTTTTGCACAAAATTTTTTTTTAGAAATCTTGGCAGAAATCTTAAAGAAAAGTAAGAAAAAATATCTATATAATGACAAATCGCATAAAATTTTAAACACTATTTTTGTATATAAAATTGCAAACTCTATAAGATATTTAAATTTTAGGTATGTGATGATGTTTTTTCTGCGACTTTTCGACCCCTGAAATTTTTTTTGTCTATAAATTGTCAAAGGATGTGAGGAGGTTAAATATTTTTTCCGACAGAAATATTTTTCTAACCAAAATATTAATAAATTACAAGATAGGACCTGATATTGCCGAAAGTTTTTTCAAAAAACAATTCGGCAACATTGGGCACTTTCGGCGATATTGGCACTTTTTTCATGGGGACAGAAATATAAATTTTCGTTTAAAAATAAAAATCGCGAAATGACGTCATAATTTGAAAAATTTTCCAATTTTATAAAAAGTTAACAATAGGTGAAAATTAATAAAAATAACATAACCATAATGGCATAATTTGTAAAATCACGTACTCCACTAATTCAAGCCAAATGAAAATTCAAAAAGTATATTTAAGAAATTTTATCTTGAAATATGACGTCATTCATGACGCACTCATTTTTATTTGTAATTAAATCCTCAAACGTCCCTGTAATCGGTTTAAACAGGGCCTGAGACGATGTACAACGAATTAAATTTAAGTAATTTTATTTCAGGGAATAATTTACTATATGAACTATATACAGGTAAAATATGTACAGCTTACCCAAATGAAGAAATCTTTCAAACATATCTCTACTGTTGAATCTTAAAAAAAATTCCATAAAAATTTTCGCAAAAAATTACGGCAGCTTTGTATCCCAGTCGACGGTAGTATGAAAATTTTCCCAGTCGTAAAATCGGTTACAATTTTTTGTAGAACAACATTGTCTACAAACTGATTCGCGTTCAAGTTGAATTGGCTTGCACTGGTACCAGTCAACGATTGTACCTTTACCGGTACCTTTAGGTTTCTGGTTGAAATTTTGAAATTTATTATCGTGACAAGCATGACGCTCTTTGCAATGCATTTGTATTTGCTCGGTTGCACCTCCACGTTGACGAATTTCGACAGCACAAACTGAATTTATTTAATATGAGGGGGTAGTTTTGCATAAACATTTTGCCGAGAATTTGATTTTATACTAAGCTGGTGCCAGAAAATGATTCGTGGTGTCTAGCGGTCATCTCACAATCGGTTCTCCCGCTCGATGTCATCAACGTGGTAAATTCAAGTGATTTCATATCAAAATTAACTAACTTCATCGAACCGATTAACTTTTTTATTCTCGAATTTTTTCAAATAATAAAAATCAGTAAATACTTTATAGAAATTATGAAATAAGCTGTAGTGAACTTGTTTACGATTTAATTAATAGCATTTTTTAGTAAAACTAAAAAGTGTTGATAAGCTTGCGATTTATTAAAATCATTATCAAATCACGGTTTTTTGCGACTGAGAAATTGAGAAAAAATTTTCGCCGAGTTGTAGTAAAACAATTTGAAATAGTAGGCCTCGAAATTGGTAAATTAAAGGCCTACTATTCACCAATTTCAAGGCCTACTATTTCAAAATGTTTTATTGCAAGTCTGCCAAAATTTTTATTCAATTTCTCAGTCGCAAAAAACCGTGATTTGATAATGATTGACATAAATCGGAAGCTTATCAAGACTATTTAGTTTTACTTAACAATGCCTCAAACAATGCCTCTAAATTTTATCTCGACAAAACTAGGATGATTTAATTAATCATTGGTGACTGATATTAATATAAACCGCTTAAGAGTGACCTTTAAATAAACTCTCTTATGCCCTTCGTGGACATAAATTGTCTCTGGTTGATAAAACCACAGTCAGAAACTTTACTACGCCGCATGTTTTTGTGCGGGTTTTGGAACGATTGCATGTGATTTTAGATTAATTAGAAATTCGAGAACGGATATCTTCTGTATTTTACAATTCGCTCAAAAAATAAAGGTTAATCGTTGAAAATGGAGATTGATATTTAATTTATATAATCTGGTATAAACTGAATGATGATTGTATTAATCGAAATTCCATAATTTATACCCTCTAGCGGAAGAACCTATTTTCAGACTACCGCGAGACCAGTTTTTTTTGAAGCCAATAATTGGTATTAATAATACCGTATTATGCATTCATGCGATTTTGATAGATAGTATTATTTTCGAAATCATGAGTCACTGACCCAAAAATAACGTGATAAAAGCGCCAAACCATAAGGTCTGATGATCGATTATGGTTCGAAAAGTCAAAGAAAATTAACTAAAATAAATAAATTCCAAAAGGCATAATTTTTTAAATTCATCAAAAGCCGAGAAAAACGCTTTCATTGGTTGGTCAAAAAACCTACGTGAGGCACACCGTATTTTAAAAGCCAGTTCACCTCAACTGCATAATTGTTTTATATCAAAATTATTAGCCAGTTGTTGTTGCGGAGATTTTACAGGGTGTTCATGAAGCAGTTCTAGCGCTCCGTATGAGGAGTTAACCGGTAATTTTTTTGGCAGGTAAAATTAAGCGTTTTTTAGGAACCTTTTTTTTTGGCTAGGCTGGCGATCATTGGTCGACCTCAAATGACGGTCAAAGTTCAAGGTCAATCTCAAGTTCATCGATAGGACTTGAAAGTACCGCCAAAAGAACCGGAGGGGTCAACTTTCTGAAGAACGTATTAGCAACTATAGGTCAATGATGTACTGAAAGGTCGCTAGAGAGCAAAAACTTGTAAAAATTTTGAGTTTTTACAAAGGGTGCTGAAGCTTGTTCTAGCGACTATGTAGGAAGAGTTAAAGCGGTTATTTCTTGGCAGGTAAAAATTAATTGTTTTTTAGGAAACCTGTATTTTTGACCAGGGCTAGCGACCACGTGGTAGACCTCAAATGACCGGTCAAAGTTCAAGGTCAANGTGGTCGACCTCAAATGACCGGTCAAAGTTCAAAGTCAAGCTTAAGTTCATCGTAGAGACTTGAAAATACTCTCAAAGGAACCGGAAGAGTCGACTTTCTAGTGATAGTATTAGCAATTATGGGTCAATAATGTACTGAAAAGTCGCTAGAGAGCAAAAACCGGTCAAAATTTTAAGATTTTACAAGGGGTGTTGAAGCCAGTTCTAGTGAATCCGTGAGTCGAGCTAA
>SCLH01001980.1:73469-98090 GCA_004367855.1 Oikopleura vanhoeffeni | reverse complement strand
GCTATCTAAGAATTCAATCGGATGAGTCGTTTGCAAAAAGCTGAACTAAATTAATATTTTGGCTAAAAATCTAGTAAAAAATGACCAGGAGCCCCCGTAATCGATATATGGCGTATTTTCTGTGTGAGGTTCTCTTGCACAAATCCGAGATAAGTTGAGTTGATTACTCACTAGCCATGCTATTGGTTCGTGGCCAATCTTAGAATCTAGCGTAGGCTTACGGCCCACACATACTTCTGCATGCTACACCTACTGTTGTATACCACACCTATTGTTGTAAACTACATAGTGTTTAGCCTGCTACAGTCTGTGAGGAAATAACCTCGTGCTACGTATGTACCAGGAAGCCCCATAATCGATATTAAGGAAAAAAAATTCCCAGTCCAAAGTTTTTCATCAAGATCTCATATCCGGATCTGTCTCTTAGGATCGACCCCATTTAATTATCACTTTATGATTATAAGAAGTCACCGCGAAAAAGCAAGGGTGCCCATGGGTTATCAATAATAACTTATNTATTAAAATATGACCAGGAGCCCCCGTAATCGATATGATACACCAAATTATCCGTTTTCCATTTATTCTTACTTTTTAGGGTCGTCTTGCACGGGTGTCAACCCGATGCGTTTTTTATTTTTCGCCGCTTTTATCGGTTTAGTTTGTATGGGCGTCGAAGGATTTGATTTTAATTTCATTTTTTCTAAAGCTGGAGAAAGTCTATCAAGACTGACAACTTTAGCCTCATTTTCCGGCTCCTCTGTTTCATTCAAGTCTGAAAAGAGGTTGACACGGACTAGTTCTAGAACATCAGAAATGGACTTTGAATAAGTGTCGCCAAGTTCGTTCTCAGAAAAGGTTATTCTGGTAACATACCTAAATAAAATCATATATAATTTTCGATTTAAATAATATTTTAACCACGAGGCTCAATACAAAAAAAAGATATTTTAGTCGAAATTTTAGTTAAGATAAGATTAGTGAAGGCATCTTTAGCAAAACTAAAATAAGATGAGTGAAGGTATCTTTAGCATGAAAAATTGTGTTTTAGTTCCAAAATTTCACAACAACCGCAAATTTTTTATAGCAACTTTTAATCGTCTTCTAATCTTAGATATTGTATGGTTTCTTAGGTGTTTTTTATAAAATTTAATAATTTTTTTTATGCGAAAGATACCCTTAGCTTTTAAAAAATTCACTTTTAAAATTAAGTACAGGGTGTATAATTTTTGCTCCTCTTTTTCCAATTTGGCTAAATCTGAATTCAGCCGTTTTGATTGGTTAAATCTGAAAAAGACGTAGGTATTTGCCAAAATTGATCGTTCTCATCGGCGGATAGCAAGTTAGCCAAATTCGAAAAAGAGGAGGAAAAATTATACACCCTGTAGGTCTACGTATATCTTTTATTCAAAGAGTAATAATCTTGATTTAGACTTTATTGAAATCAAAGGGGCTCGTTTACTTATATGATATAAGTTTTATCAAAATGAAATTTTAAAAGTCAAGATATTTTCGAAGATTTTCGTATTTTTTTGTCAAGTCAGAAAATCATTTTTTTCATCTTGTTTCGAATATGGCATGAAAAAATTATTTGAATTCTATAACCGCAAAATATTTCTTCAAATTAAAATCATTACCTATGTTTTTAAACGCAAACAAAAATCAGAATGCTTTAGCATGGTTAGCTCAATAGCCTATTTTCTCTCTATTAAAAATACATATTTTTTTGAAAATTTACTTTCTGATGTCAGAAAGTGNGTATGGTTTATCAGGAATGTATTGGAGATCAAATATTGAAAACATCAATATTTCAAAATATCTTAAGAATAATACTGCCACAAGTATTATTGAAAGAGCTTACAGGAATGGGACTATTTTTGATTCCGTTAGCTTTAATAATTTTCGTTTACATGAAACTACACGTATCGAATTTTATGAACATATCATGACATCTGAACTTGACCCATACAAAAATGTTTTAACTTTAACCCATATGACCTAATGTGACCCTAAGGTAGACTTACTACATTGTTTGTTTATTTTTAATAATTGATCAGTTTCCCGAGGATTTTCCATCCAAAATACAGAGATGTAAGTTAAGTTAATTGTTTCGGGAGATTCGAAATATCTCGTTTTGAAGAACTAAATTTGAATACTGATGGTTCGTAGTTTTTTCAAACATCAGGGATTATGTAACACTTGTGAAGTAGTAGGTTAATTTGGACAATTACTTGACCCCGATAGGCACCTGTCTCGGCGAAAAAACATAAAGATTGGCTAAACAATCGCCATTGTTATTCGGGCTTATTTTCCATACACAATTATTCGGATCCTGAAAAATTTTATCACCAAACGCGTTTTCCGGGATGTACATGTTGATTTTCTTTTTTGACTGACTGCTTCAATACAGCTGCAAATGCCGTCCGTTGCGAATGGCGCTCAGGTTCGCATTTCATTGTTTCGAAGACGTATGTATCTACTCATTCCAGTCAGAATCTAAACACAGTTACCTGAGATTGTTCTACTGTAACCAATATTTTGTAACTTCGTCTAAGACCGACATCAACGAAAAACCGCGTTGAACTTGGCACCCGTGCCACCCTAAACCGTCCGACCGGGGGTCGGTCTTGCGTCCGTTTTTCCCAATCCCGCAAAGACTGGATAAGTATCTTTGAGCGCGGCTGCGACGATTCATTTTTATTTGACAGTATGAGCTGCGCTCGAAGATCCTATGCCGTTTAGGAGCCTTCTGAGGACGAAAAAGTGCTTAGAATTGTTGGCACAACCCGCTGCTAGTTAAGGGTCCATGAGATGAGCCGATTTCTTGTCAGCCACGACTAATTGCTTCGCTGGCCTTGATCATTCTAGTATAATCTGGGATGTCAAGAGTACACAATCCTTCTTTGATTATGACAATTTGTTTTAGGTTGTTTTTCGGGCACATGATCTATACAGCGGCCCTCGTGTTTGAATCAAGGCTTTATCCAAAATCACTGCTAACAGACTTTAAATCAACATTTTTGGGTTTGAATTTATTTTTCTTTAAATCGACATGCGTCTATCCTGATAATACGGCGCCGCCTCTTTTCCCAGTCGATTAACTTAGCACCAATTGACTCGCCCCATTCACAATATCGCAATTGACAGTTGTTTTTTCAAAATGATGCTAATTTGTACTGCCAATTTAGTGCCATCTACAAGTATCCTAAAAGTTTCCTCAAAAATTTGACATTTTTGGAAGTTCTTTATCTGGAGCTGTAATATACGCTGTATACGCAAACAGAAACAATTGTGATGCAAAAATAAATCTCGATTGTCCCAGTTTTGATAAAATAGTGACCTCACGGGCGCGTCGTTTATTCCTTATGTTGTGTGTTTCGCGCACCGATGCGCCCGTGGCCTAAACAAAATGATAGCTTCGCTGCAAGATGCTTTCAATTTTCTGTTAACAAGTTCTTTCATATGTTTATTACAATGTTAAAATATGTCGTTAATTTTTAGGCGCGAAAAACCTTGCACTCTGTCAAAGTCATTCCATTCTTGTCAGCAGGTTGTTGCTTAGGAGTCCATTTGGGTGTACTCGTTGCCTGACCTCATTCTCGGCTGATAGAGTCTTCCGATTTTCTTCTGATTTAAAAAGAGGAAACGAAGATTTAACGAGACTCAAGTATGTACAACCATTTTTTAAATCTCTTATTCGAAAAAAATTCAAATATTTTTTTAATTTCAAATTTCGAAAAATAAATATTTGAAGAAATCCTATTTTTTTTATTTCTGCGTATTCATTAAAAACTCCATCTTTTAAGTGTTTCGATTGAATAACATTCCATATTTTTTAACCTCTCTTTTATAAAACTTTTTTTAGTAAAAATTACAATTACCCGGTTATGACCGACCAGTCCGCATTATGGCTGGGATGTACTCTTACCGGTTTTGTGCGGTAGGTTAACTGTGTCACCGGCCTGGCTTTATGTCATAGTCGCTGCCCTAGATGGAGAAATAATCCTGCCCTTCTTACCCTTGAATAAGCCAGATCAAAAGAATATATTGAAGCAGACACAGATTGAAAAACAAAAAAGCCAGGTAAAATACCAATTGATCTTCTTTTTAATTTCTTTTTCGATATTATTCATGCTTTCAAAAATTAATCCTTGCTTTATGTCCGCATATGCGAATGTGCTATAACAAATAGACCAACATAAAAAATTGCTTGTAATATTAAATTTTAACCATTCTCGTGAACTTTTCCACTCGACGATTTTGCACGATTAAAATTAGAATATTGAATTGATTGCATGATAGTTACTGTCGTCGCTTTTTTGCTAAGCAAAAACAGTCGAACTTTGCCGGAAACCTACGTAACTTTTTGAAGAACCACGTTTGTCATGAACACAGAAGAATCATTTTTTGACCAAGATTATTTTATACTTCAGAAACCATATCAATCGTAGTGGGTATAACTTTTTCATTCTGAACCCCACTGCGTACGATGGTGTGTGCTAGGGTGGGTCCAGGCTCAAATTCTAGTTTAAATTAGAATAGATGGCCCAACGGGGAAAAATATCGAGCGCAAAACCTAGGAACAACTAAATATTGAAATATTTTTTTTTGGCTTTGGGCTAGCCCCTAGGGGAAAATGCTGTTCAATTACGAATCGGCGATGTTGCGATTTTTCCGCTGGTTCTCGACTATGAGCCGCTGACGCTTTGTGAATTTGCATAAATGAACAAATAATTAGTATTATCTTACAGTGTTCGCCTACGCATTTTTTGTCCACAAATGACCAAATTTTTTCGAACATTTCTATTTTCCGAGAAAAGCAATTTGTATGTGAGCTTACATGCCTTGGCCAGAAATAAAGCATGAGCTGAATTTGCTCAAACCAAATAGTACTCAAATGCAGGAGTTTTTTGAACACTCCTTTCTGACCATAGATGCCCACAAAGAAGATTTGTTTCGGTCGCTACGGCAATCGTCTTTTTCGGTGGCGACTACCCCGAGGAGCAATAATGTATTCATCACGTTTTAGGTTCGTCTGTGAGGGTTCCCGCTTGCGGCCAACCTATACATAATTATGTAACATAGCCTACTTTTGCATCATAGACTATGATTCATAGTTTAAAACTCTATTACACCGATAATATGTTTTTGGGACTGACCACTTGGAATTATGTAATTGTACGCGATCACAGTACCACGCTTTTTTGCAAACAGAAATATAAATTTCTTTTAACCAATAATTACTGTGGCTCTCAATCACTTTTCTTTTATAGAAAAAATTGCGCTTTGTTATTTCCCTCGTCGCGGGAATTACGTGCCCTGCTTTTTTTGTTGACAATTCCTGACCGAGTATCGGTACCGCTGGTGTCAAGAATTATTCCGCTCTCCGAGAAGACGTTCAAATGTGCACTTAATCCTCGGCTTATCGTATGATTTTCGCTGTTTCTCTCGAAGGGATATTTTTTTGGCTGAAAGTTTGACCTGAACAAAAATATTTTTTTTTCCTGTATCTTTATTTCAACACTTTTCTTCAACAAAAGATAGTACCCTTCATCCAGATACGTCCTATTTTTTCATGGACTACCACAATGGACCCGTGCGATAACTTTGCAGAATTACTATGCAGATTGACAGATTTTAGCTTGCTCTACGCATCGGAACTTTCACGTTTATTCGTTGACTTCTCCGTACGGGTGAGCAGCATTATTGACTCACAGAATGACTTTAGACCACCCGTAAGCTTCTACATGAAGCACTTAGTGGCACCTAACAAGGGCCGTATTCTATTTTCAAACTAGTGTTATCAGGTAGCTCTTTTTTCTCAAAGGACCCCCCTTCTAAACCAAGCCGGTATCAGATGCAGGAACCACAATCTTTTTGTTAGCCATTGGGTACACTCTCGCACCGAAGGACTTTTCGGCAATATTTTTTTGGACAACCGACACCATCTGGGCTCGAGTAAAAGCTGCACTCTTTTCCCTACCCTTAAACATTCGAAAACCAAATACGGCCTTTTCGCCACTGCCTTACGGTCAACGCGGGAGGTCAGACAATCGTACTTTCCTTCTTCGGCTAAAACATTTTTTGGCTATCGGATGCAAAACAACACGGTCTTGGATATCTCTAGCGTCTTTGGTCTACGAGGGCGGCGGTTCCTTTACAACAAACACTACCCTAAGGCGGGTGTGCATGGCTTGTGAATGATTAGCTACTTTTAAAAATTCATCTTTTGATCTGAGATAGAAAGTATTTTTTAACAGCACTTTCTGACATCAGCAAGTAACTTTTCACCGAATATGTCTTTTTATAGAGAGACAAGGACTCATTGGCTAACCATGCTTAAGCATTCTGACTTTTCGTTTGCGTTTAAACCAGAGGTGAAGCAATGATTTTATTTGAGCAGCTAGTTTTGCGGTCTATAGAATTCAAATATTTTTTCACTGCATGTTCGAACCCAGATGAAAAAATATTTTTCCTGACTTGCAAAAAAAATACGAAACTCTTCGAAATATCTTGACTTACTTACGTTCTAGTTTGATCACTTAGTTATATAGCTACGCAGCCGTTTGATTTCCTCAAGTCTGCAAATAAAGCATTATTATGCGTTTGATCAACAGACTCATACGCGAGACCGATCAGGGTGCTATATTTTCCTCCTCTTCCTTTCGAATTTGGACCAACCTTACCTGCTATCCGCCGATGAGAACCGATCAGATTTGGCGAACAATACTACGTATTTTCTAGATAACCATCGAAGCGGCTCTGAATTCAGATTTTAGCCCCAACTTGGACCAAGAGGAAGCACAATTCTCACCTCGACTTAATTTTAAAAGTGAGTGTGTGTGTGGCTAAGGGTATCTTTCGCATAAAACAATTATCTAAATTTTATAAAAAACACGCTAAGAATTATACACCCTGTAGGTCTACGTATATCTTTTATTCAAAGAGTTATAATCTTGATTTAGACTTTATTGAAATCTAAGGGGCTCGTTTACTTATATGATATAAGTTTTATCAAAATGAAATTTTAAAAGTCAAGATATTTTCGAAGATTTTCGTATTTTTTTGTCAAGTCAGAAAATCATTTTTTTCATCTTGTTTCGAATATGGCATGAAAAAATTATTTGAATTCTATAACCGCAAAATATTTCTTCAAATTAAAATCATTACCTATGTTTTTAAACGCAAACAAAAATCAGAATGCTTTAGCATGGTTAGCTCAATAGCCTATTTTCTCTCTATTAAAAATACATATTTTTTTGAAAATTTACTTTCTGATGTCAGAAAGTGCTGTTTAAAAAATACTTTTGCTATCTCAGATAAAAAATAAATTTTAAAATGACGTAGTTTCATTCACATACCATGCAACCCCCTTAGGTAGTTTTTTTTTAAAGGAACCCCCCCTCTGTAGACCAAACGGTATGAGATATCGCGAAACGGTTTTTTGAATCCGATAGCCAAGAAAATTTTAGCCGAAGAGAAATTTTATCGATTTCTGACTCCGACCGGTTGACCGGTAATCAGCGAAAACCGGTATTTTTCGAATTTTAGGGGTATAAAAAGGGCACTTTACTCCACCAGATGGTGTCGGTTGTCCAAAAAAATATTGCCAAAAGTTTCCTCGTGCAAAGTTACCCCAATGCTTATACAAAAAATTGTTTCCTGGCATCTATTACCGCTTGGTTTTTAGAGGGGGGGTCCTTTAAAAAAAAGCTACCTTATACATTTATTTTAAAATTAAAAGGCCCTAAGTGCTCATTAGAAGCTTAAGGTTTGTCTTATCAATTTTTATCAATAAATCTCTCACCCGTCACGAGAAGCAACGAATAAATTGAGTCCATCGTGAGACCAGGCTAAATCTGTCATATTTGCATAGTGTATATCTGAAATTCTCGCACAGGGTTTCATTGTTTGGGTATCATAAAAAATAACGCTATCTTTGATAAGGGTATAATTTTTTGTTGAAAAATCTTGAAATAAAATACAAAAAAAAATATTTTTTTGTTCAGTCAAAACTTTTCATGCCAAAAAATACCCTTCCTGTAGTAGAAACAGCGAAAATCATACGATAAGCCAGATTAGTCACATTTTGAACGTCTTCTCGGAGAGCGAATAATTTTGGACACCAGCGGGTTACCATACTCGGGTCAGGAGTTGTCAACAAAAAAGCAGGGTCACGGTAATTCCCACGAGTGTAAATACAAACGCAATCTTTTTTCTATAAAAGAAAATTATTGAGAATGTCTCAGTAAATATTGGTAAAACAATTTATATTTCTGTTTGAAAAAGCCTGGGTATTTATCGCTTACCATTACAAATTCCAAGGGTTAGTTCCCAAAAAATTATTATCTGGTTTAATTAGATTTTTTAAACTATGAATCATAGTTGCGCTCCCGGTGCGCTCCCTAATCATAGTCTATGATGCAAAAGTAGGCTATGTTACATAACTTATGTATAGGGTGCGCAGCGGGAACCCTACAGACTGAACTAAAACTGTTGATAAACATTTATTTGCTATCGGGGGGTAGTCGCCACCGAAAAAGACGATTCCGAGCAAAACAAATTTTTTTTGGGCCATCTAGTGGTCAGAAAGTGAGTTTCAAAAACCCTCATTTTGAGCACTTATTTCGTTTTTGAGCATAATCAGCTCAATTTTTTAGTTTTCTTGTGCCAAGGATCGTACTCACATACAAATTTGCTATTTTCTGAAAAATAAAATGTTCGAAAAAATTTTGATCATTTTGACAAAAAATTGCGTAGGCGGAACACTTTGTAAGATGAATACTTAATTTAATTTTTTCATTTTATGCAGAATTCACAAAGCTTTCAGATGCTCATAGTGAGAACCATGCGGAAAAATTGCAAATGCCGATTTATTATTTGAACAGTCATTTTCCCTAGGGCTAGCCAAAATGCCAAAAAAAAAATTTCATTTTATTTGTTCGTAGTTTTTTGTCCCGATATTTTTTCCGTTTTGGTGTCATTATCTTAATTTAAAACTTAGAATTTTGACCGATGCGCACCCTACTTATGTAACATCGTACGCAGGTGGGGGTTCAGATGGAAAAATTTATACCCACTACATTATTATGGTTTTTGAAGATAAAAATTATCTTTCAAAAATTGATTTTTTCTTGTTGACAAACGTGTTCTTCAAAAATTACGTAGGTTCCGGCCAAATTTCGGTTGTTTTTTCTTAATGCAAAAAACACGACAGTTATATATCATAACCATATTCAATATTCAAATTTTTTAATCTGCAAAATTCGTCGATTTGAAAAGTTCACCAAATTTTAAAATTACAATTTAATATTATCAACAATTTTTTTATGTTGGTTGATTTTGTTATGCGACAAAAGCAGGAATTTTTAATTTTGAAATTGCATAAAATATCAAAAAAAATTCATAAAAAGGATCATTTTTTATTTTTACCTGGCTTTTTTCAATTTCTGTTCTTTCTTCAATTATATTTTCTTTTTGATCTTCTTTATTCAAGGGTAAAGGCGCAGGATTAATTTCTCCACTAGGGGCAGCACATAATAAACCATCCGGTGACCAAGTTAACCTACGCACAAAACCGGGTAAAGTATCATCCCACCATAATCGGACTGGTCTGTCATAACCGGGTAATTGTATTTTACTAAAAAATTGTTTATAAAAGAGAGGTTTTAAAAATATTGGAATTGTTTATCAATTACGAAAACTTTAAAAAAGATTGGAGTTTTTTTAATGATTACGAAAATAAAAAAAAATAGGATTTTTTCAAATATTTATTTTTTTTCAAATTTGAAAATTAAAAAAATATTTGAATTTTTTTTTCGAATAAGAGAATTTAAAAATTGTTTTTACATACTTTGATGTTGCTTTCGGTTTAAATCTTTCGTTTCCTTTCTTTTTAAATTCAGAATAAAATCGGAGACTTCTATCAGCCGATAATGAGGCAACGAGTACACCAAATGGATCCATAGCAACACCCTGACAATAATGGGAATGATTTTGACAATGTGCAATTTTTTTCGCCTAAAAATTTTAGATATATTTTACATTTGTAATAAACATATTGGAACAAAACTTTGTTCAAAGAAAATTGAAAGCATTTGCAGCGAGAGCTATTCATTTTGTTTAGGCTCACGGGCGCATCTGTGTTCGGAAACACAAACATAAGAATAACGACGCGCCCGTGAGGGTCAAACTATTTTTATTTCAAAACTGGGGGAACAATCGAGATTTATTTTTTTCATCACAATTTGGTTTCTGTTTTTCGTATTACAGCGTATTATACAGCTCAAATGATAAAAACTTCCGAAAATGTCAATATTTTTATGGAAACTTTTAATACTGTAGCATGCACTCCGCATTAAAAATTATCATTTTTGAAAAAAAAACTGTCATTCGATATTCGAATGGTCTTATGTGTGCTAATTAATCGACTGAAAAAAGGCGGTATTTTTATCATGCGATTTAAAAAAATAATTCAAACCCAAAAAATGTTGATTTAAGTCTTTTTAGCATGATTTTTTTGGATAAATTCCATGATTAAATCACCGCCGCTGTTTAATAAGATTAGTTTCCGAAAAAGCAAATAAATAAAATTTCATGATATCAAAAGATTTTTGTACCTCTTTGACATCCCAGATTATCACAGAATGATCAATTCCAGCCGAAGCTAATTTAGTTCCGTCGGCTGACCAAGAAATATCGGCTACATCTTCAATATGACCCCTTAACGTCGCAGCGGTTGTCCAGCATTCTACACTTTTTTCGTCGTCATCAGAATCTCCTATAACTTGCATAGGAGCTCGACCAGCTTCATACTTCCAAATAATAATAATTGAATCGTCCGCAGCCGTCGCCAAATGAACTATTCCATCTTTTCGGATTGGTGAAAAACGGACGCAACCTACGCCCCGGTCGTGACGGTTTAGGGTGGCACGGTGTTCTATCACCGGTTTTTCGTTGAGGTCGGGTCTTAGAGAAGTTACAAATTTTTTTTTACATGTTAAAATGCTTAGTAGGGTTTAATTTGACTATATACCATATAAGTTAGATATTACGTCCTCGAAAACAATTAAATTACAACCTACGCCATTCCTCAAATGACGCATTTCATGAAGAAAGTCTACAAAAACAAGAAAACCAACATGTAGCATCTCCGGAATAACCGTTTTTTGATAAAAAATTTTTCAGAGATTCCGAATAATTTTTTAGGAAAATAAAGCCGAATAACAATAGCTGATTTGATTTAGATGCATCTATCTGTTTTCGCCGAAACAGCCTAATCGGGTCAGAATTGTCCCAAATTAATCCTACGATTCACAAGTGTTACAATTGGCCTGGAATGTTTTGGAAAAAACTTACGAACCATCCGTATTTCAAATTAGGTATTTTCAAACGAGATTATTTTCGAATCCTCGAAACAATTAACCAACTTTAAATCTTCTGATAAAATTTTTTTTGTATGGAAATGATTCTCATCAATCTAATCAATTTATAAAAATAAACAAAAATGTGAGGAAGTTACTTTAGGGGTCACATTAGGTCATATGGGGTTAAAGTTAGAACATTTTTGTATGGGTCAAGTTCAGTATGTCAGGATAGTTTCATACAATCCGATAATTAGTTTCATATAAATTCCGACACATATTAAGCTGCGGGTTTTTTGGCTAGTATTTATTTTTTCAATTTATGATTTTTGAATATTTGATTTTTCAATATATTATCTCCAACTATTTTCCTGATAAACCATATTCTGACCATACAGTCAACTCCACCAGAGGCTACTCTTACAATTGTATCATCATCTGGGACAGAAGTTGCGTCAAAAATCAGGGTTATAAAAATTGAAAAAACATTTTGAATTTGCAAGCAACAGTATGTAAAATTTTTGCTCGAGAAACAAAAATGATTGGTCTCGAGATTAAATAAGGAAATCGGGAAAATTATTGGTCAATTCATTTCTGGAAGCGCGCTGATTGGCTACTTATAAAATTAATCTCGAGAACTTTCCCTACTTTTCTTGAGCAACAATTTTACTTATTGTTCTGTATTTTAACCAGTTATGTTTTTCGCAAGATTTTACCCGGTACCAAATTCGTACTAACAATACTAGAGTTTGAAAGTTCAACTCTATATAAAACAGTATTGAAATTTTTTGTTCAGAATCAATGTGAAAAAATCAGAAAATTTACGCCTACGTCTTCGAAATTTTTTGTTCAGAATCAATGTGAAAAAATCATAAAATTTACGCCTACGTCTTCGAAATTTTTAAACTGAAGATTTGATTTTCATTGATGCATAAAATCGAAAAGTTAGCTTTTGCCTACGCATTTATTTATATCCAGAATTGACTGTTTTTAAAAAAATAAATATAAAAAATCGTTTTAATTTTTCGTAACATCAATCCGATATTTTCCAATGTGAATTTTTTTTTAAGCTAAAAATTGTTTTTCGTTAGATTTATAACCCTTATATCAAAAGCATGAATCGCCTCCTTCTTATGCCAGACTACCTCTAAAGTAGAGGCTTTCATTTTTTTTCTCTAAAGGTTCAATTCTCTACTATTGAAACTTTTGCGCAAAATCTTACTGATTGAAAAATTTAAATTTTTTGTTTTTTTCTTTCTCGCCTATCTTACTCAAGGCGGGTAGAGAGAGGCTGCGAGGAGATCACGTGATCAAAACTAAAATGATCTAATACAATGAAAATATCAACCAATCAAAAATTTAACCAGGTCCCACGTGGGCTAACTTTTACTACTTTTTCATTCAAAAAACTAAAATTTAATTCATGAAAAAAAATGAAAATCCGGAGAAAAATTAATTTGTGAAATTGATTCGAGGAATTCTAGATTGGAATTTAGTTGGTGTGAAATTTAAACGAAAAAGTTGTAGGTTGACGGAATTTGATACTTTGATTTTACTATTTTTAATTCAGTAAGAGCTCTTGACCAGTTAAAATGGTTTATATTTAAGGGGGTATGTGACTCTGATTTAATAAAGGCCTAAGAGGCATTAAAAATGCTTCAAATTCGTAAGTGTACTACGACCCAATCATCAAAAAAAAATTTCGCATTTTTTTAAGTATTTTTTAAAAAATAACGTTTGCTTAAATTTGACCACTCAAACTTCAAAATATCGTTTTGGCGTAAGCCAACTTTCTCATCAGTGTTTCACTGGCTTTCTTTCGAGCCTACTTTCGAAAAAATCGAAGCACTTTTTTTCGGAAATTTTTTCGAAAATGACCTAAAAAATCATATTTCGAACCATTCTTCAAATATACTCCGAGGAGATAGATAGATTTTGAAGTCTGAAATTGTAAAAATCATCGGTTAGTTGGCGTTCTAGAATTGTTCAGTCACCGGATCAAAAAAATCTCTCCTTTAAAGATTGACATACATGTACTACCGTTACGTGATCTGTGAAAATGAGAGATCAATTTGATATACCGTCTGGGAGGAGATAGATTTTGCAGTTTAGAAAAGGTCATCTTGTTACGATACTGTTTCTATTGGTGTAATGGCCCAAAATAATTTGTGATGTATTTTTTGCAAGATTAAGGATAAATCTACAAATTAGCATTTTTGGTTTTTCTCATGAGCTCTTAGTTTTCAGTATAATTCACCGAGAAAATGCCAAATCAGAGTCGCATACCCCCTTAAGAAGATAGAATTTAAATTTTCCAAAGTTTTTTTAAATTTCAGAAAATGAATAAATCACGGTTTAAATTTTCAAAACCTACGCATCGATGAACTGTCAGACAATTTTTTTGAAATTTTTAAGATTACGATCCCCGACTCCCAAAACAATTTTATCGATAAAGAATAGGAGATTTTTTTCTGGGCTCGGAGATATTTGAAGACAATTTTTAATAAGGAATTTCGATAGCTAAAGATGGGAACCGATTTTATTGGATCGTCTTCTAGAGAAGTTTTCTGGAAAAAATTATTTACAAGATAGCTTAAAAACATCGATTCCCATTTTTGAGTTTTGAAATTCCTTATTTCAAATCGTCTAAAGTAGGGTGGGAAATGCGAATTCGATTTTTATTTAGTTTATTCTAACTAGGCTTAAAAGATGCGCATTAAATTTTTAAACACGAAAACAAAAACAATTTGAAAAAAAAGTAGCGGACAGGTGTCAAAATTGACGTTGAAAAAATTTTTTTAAGATTTTTTATTTTCTGTTTTTTTCATGCGCATCTTTTGAGTGTACTTTGAGGAAATTTGAGAAAAAAAAAATTTCAATTTTTTTCCGATTTATTTTCCATTTTATCATTTTTTTCAAAACACTCTGTAAAACGAAAGAAACCCGAAGAAGTCTTAAGTGTGTTCACGCCCTATGCGCCGCCCTGTTTTTATAGCATGTGCGGCAGAATGGGGGATTGAAATGCTGCTAAAAAGGAATTTTAAATCATCGCTTGCTTTTTGAGAACAGCTAGGCAATACAAAGGATTCGCCGCTTGTTGTTTGCCGGCCCGAGCGCGACTGCTTTCGTTAAAATTTTTTTTGTTGGAAAATCTCCCGAAGAAAAAATGCCGAAGAAAAAAGAACTGCCGAAAAGGAAGAGGATTAAAGGGATATAAAGTTATATCATAATAACCAGGTTAAAAACCAGACCAAAAAGCGAGCAAACGGTTTTTTGCGTCTGATCTACCGTTAATTTTGCGAACGATAATTCCGTTTTTTTTCGGTGATTCACCAGTTGCAGCAGTGTTATTCGCAAAAAAAAGTTTTTTTTTTTGTCGTTTGAGCAATTTCTTGACTCTTACTGGTCACGTTGATCACCGTGGGAGCCAAGAATATTTCTACTGGCATATTGTTTTTCCAGGGAGTTCCACATGCAACGGAAAACGCATCTTGTCGCGTTTCTTGTCGTAATTCCCGCAGATGTCTATTTTCGTAGAATGGCAAAGTGTGTATATAACATTCGTTTGGCAACAAGTTGACATTTTTAGTGAATTGTTATCAAAGAAACAATTGTAATGTAGGGCTTTAAAAATTTATGGAGTCGAAATTTTTAACTATTTTTTAACGGCGCTTGAAATTTCAGAAAAAGTTCAAAAATTCAAAAGTTGTTCTTACGGTCATTTTGTTTATAATTTTTACCGGATCGCTGTTTTTTAAGAGGAGTACTGGTCCGCAATTTTAAGGCCAAAAAACAGAGTTTTCAGCGTCGCCTCAATGAAATTTCTAGAGAACAGCACGAACAGTATGGATGTGCAGTTTAGGGATAATTGAACATTAATACGTTGCTTCACAAAACACATCGGAGCGCACTCTGATTAGCCGACCAATCAGGAAACGACCTTATCAAAAGTGGCATATTTTTCACTTCAAGAGGCCTACTGCCTCCTGAGTTTTGAAGATAGAGAAGGTCACTTTTATAGCTTTTATTGGACGCACGAGAGAACGTGGCAGAGCCCCTAGGCGAGTTTTAACTCAAAAAAAATTTCAATCCGGAGCGCTGTAAACTGAGCAAAACTTGGCCAACAAAAAAAAATACAAAGTTTTATTGCTCATTCTAAGCGCTAGGATGAAAATTTTTTGGAGTAAAACTCGCTAGGGGCCTCTGCCCACGTTCTCGTGGTCAAAAAAGCATAAAGTATTCATCAAATCTCAAAACTCAGGGAAGGAGTAGGCTTTTGAAGTGACAAATAGTGGCCACTGTTTGAAAGGATCGTTCCTGATCTGGTGCGGGCTAAATCAGAGCCGTGCCGATGTGTTTTGTGGAAGCAAGAAGTTAATGGTTCAATTATCGCTAAACTGGAAAATACCAATATTGTTCGTGGCTGTTTCTAGTATTTCGAATTGAGGGACGCTGAAAAGCATGTTTATTTGGCCTTAAAATGCGAACCAAAAGATACTGGCCATTAAAACGAAATAACATGTAGAAATTTCAAGTATATTTTTGGAATCCTGGTGCTTATCTTAGATAGCTAAGCTCGGTTTATAAATTTTCCACAAAAATATTAATTCAAATTAAGATAAATCAAGATTAATTAATACAAAACTAATTAAAAAAATAGTTTCTATCTAAATGATTTTTTATGACTTTCAAATTTTGTACATAATTTAGTGATCTGAGATAAGCACAGGATTCCAAAAATATACTTTAAATTTCTATATGTGATTTTGTTTTCGAAATATCGTAATAGTAAGTCGTCATAATTAGTGGTTTTCAGCGGTTAATCATCTGTTTATGAAAGAACCAGATGTTCGGTGAAAATTTCCAAATGTGGAAAATGACCATCTTTGATCACAAAATATCATTTGAACTTTAAATCGAATTATAATTTTTTTTGTAACAGCGCTCGCCCTACCACAATACTAGTCCTCATTACAATAATAATTTCAGCTAAAATTTCATGAAAAAATTTCATCAAAAAAATTTTAATCTGCAACTTTCATCAAAAAACTTTCAATCTGCAAATTCACATGATGGCCCGCCTTTGATCTGTTTAATTGGCCTCTGAGGCATTTGCAGCAACCCTGGGTCTCTTTAGCGCCCTTTAATTCCCCCTTTAGCCCCCTTAGCGTCCCTTTAGCCCCCTCTCTCACATAAGTGTGGACGAAAAATCTACTTGCGCTTGGTCCGCTCGGACAACCATAGACAATTTGAAATAACAATTTTGGTAGTCAAAAATTTTTTACCCGATTTCATTGCTCCGATCTTATCAAAAAACTTTTTTTGATGGACATTTTAAGCACTTGTTTTTTTGGTTTTAAGATATTTTCGACAAACGATTAAAATGTGGCAAAAAGTAAGCGGGGTAACTTTTTTGAGTGATCAACAAAAAGTAACTATAACATTATTCGAGTCAAAGAAATAGATAGAAAACTAAAAAAAAACTCAATTTTTTTTTCATTTTTAATTGTTGAACACCCGTCCGGCTACATCGATTTCCCAAAATTCTTTATTTCTCACAATTATGTATCTTTGTGCCTATATCTTTTCGATAAAAATAAACAAAAAAAATTTTGCTCAAAATTCGGAGTCGAGAAATGATAGAAACTAAAAAAAAATTCAAAATTCATGTTTTTCATTTTTAATTTTTGACCCTCGTCACCGCTACAATCAGACTTTTGCAATTTTTTTTTCGAGAAATGTATTTTTAGACTGCATCTTAAAAAAAATAGTTAGACCGAAACTTAATTACCAGCGCCTATTTTTTAAATGGAAAAACGCTGTTGTTTTTCGTCAAAGTTTCACGATTTTTCAACTTCATTTTGACAATAGTAACCTTTTTAAAAAAATTTTCATATATTTTTTTGAACTTCTGACAAGTTGTTTAGTCACTTGCGTCATCTAAATATATCTATATATGAAATGTCAAATCGCATTTCCCACCCTAGTCTAAACTTTAGTCTAAACTTTAGACTCTAAAGGATGTTCTATTTTTTGGGGCACGTACCCTTACGACGCTATGGATACTTCCACCAAGCAAGCGCTGTGATTGGCTAGTTTTAAGAAGACAAAACAAAGCATATTCATTGGCTGGAGTATCCATAGCGTCGTAAGGGAACGGGGCACAAAAAATGAGACATCCTGTATTTTTAGGTTGGTGGCTTTTCATACTGTGATTCTACTACATCAAATTCAGTGAGATCTTTTGACCAATCAAAATCGTTCGCATATTTACGAAATTTAAATTTTTGGGATGTTTTTTTCGAAATTTTAGAAAATGCATAAATCACGATTTTATTCTTCAAACCCACCGCATCGATCAACTTCAGAACATTTGTTTTCAACTGAAAGCAAATGCCGATGATGATTCCCGAGTTGCAAATTGTTTTTTGAAAAGGCGATATTCAAGGCCCCTAGAACATTTAATTCACTAAGAGCTTCTGTTCCGTTAAAATGGTCACAAATTCACGAATGATACGTGATGCGCGAGTCGCATCGATGAACTTTCAGACAAACATTTTTTGTGAAATTACCGTATGTGACATACCAATTACGATCCTCGAGAGACTCGAGTCGAGTCCCAAAAAATAAAAGGAGAAAAGATATCGTTTTTTCAACCTAAGTGGATCTTGAAAATGAGGTCTATCTCTATAGCGCGTGTTCAAATCCCACCAAAGTTGTCTTAGTGACTGTCTTGGATATGATAATAGGCAATGGACCATTGCCAATGGTGCTTGATGTTGGGAGCGCCAAAGTTGATTGGTGCGTAATCACTAACGCAATCACTAACACAATCACTTAGACAACATTAGTTGGATTCGAACCCGCGCTATAGAGATGACCCTCATTTTCAAGATCCACTTAGGTTGGAAAAAGGATATGTGGGACGCGGACTCTGGAGACGTTAGAAGACGATTTTAAAACGGATTGTCAGTAGCAAAATTTGGGTACCGATTTCATTCAATCATGTTCTAGAGAAGTTATTCTGTTAATTTTAAAGGGCTGGTCGTTAGACTGTCGCCACTGGTCGTCGCTCAAAGGCTATAATTTGGTTTTCAGTAACAAATTGCCGGAGTGATACAAAACGTTCGACCAAATTCTGTTTCGCTTTGATATATTCGAACAAAAATCTAGCACCCTAACAAAGATTCGAGGCTCACGAATAGCTCGCCCAATCAGAAACTAGCTTGTAAAACTGATGAAATTATTTATTAAAAATGTAGTTGCTCCGTGCGTTTACACGGTAAAGCACGTGACATACTGTCTGTCTCCTTTTATTTTGGATCGCCCCTCTTGGCAGCATCGGTTCTGGCTGATCGCTGGCCAATCACAGCGTGCTTGGTGGGAGTATCCATGTCTGTCAAGAGGGGGCGATTCAAGAAAATTTTCCTATTTTTTTTTTGGCTTGGGGATCCTAATCGACATTGATGATATAATGCTTGAATTAAACGGAAAAAATTTACGCAGGCCGGCCAGAAGAAATTCTTTAAAAATATTCGATTTGGCTCCAGCATCTTCAAAAAACTGTATTATGAGTCTATTTTAGGAGTCTCCATCAAAATGTTTCTCTTCCCTGCATTTTAAAGTTACACATCAAAACCTCATTTGTCCAGATTACACACCTATAAAATTTAGCGGTCCCAATATCAAGCATCCTTGCCTATGATCATACTCAAGACAATTAGTTTACTGACAACATTAAGACAACATTAGTGGGATTCGAACACGCGCTATAAAGATTGTAAACGTTTTTTAGATGGAGTTCCGTTGAGAAAAGGATATGGGCCATATCATATGGGGACAGAAATATAGTTTTGCGATCAAACTGAAAAAGGCGGATGCGTTCGAAATTAAGGATAGATTTGCAAACGAGTTTTTTTCAGAAACTATCTAAGATTCACGCATTTGTCATTATTTAGCCAAGTAATTTGTCGAACAGCAATCAGGACCCCATAAGTCACTTATGGCTAGGGAACGACCCTGGGAAAATCGTAAAAAGTTAAATAAAGCAAAAATGAAATTATTCATCTGGATCAAAAAAATTTAGATTACATTTTTAAGTTTTTATCAAAATCGCTCATTCGCTGAAAACCAGAAACTTATCAGTTTTTATAATAATATAAAAAAGGCGAGGCGAAGCCTTGCCTTTTTTACATTTAGCAAAAAGATTAGATCGGCAAAACTTTCTGATAACTAGGTCTATGTGATGAATGTAAATATAAAATTAAAAAAAAAAATAATTCAAATTATTTCTGGTAGATGACGCGGCCCGTTCTCCCTCTAACGCAACGATGGAACAACAAGAGGAATTAACTCAAGCGATTATATGAAGATTTTTCGGCAAAATGCGAGTTATTAGGAACATCTTTCAAATGACCATATGTCTACCACGACATGCACTATGAGATAGGGGAGTCGACAGCGCTCAAATTCTTAATTTATTAAATTAAAATAATGAGACCACAAACGGAAAAAATATGCTGGACAAAAAACTACGAAGAAATAAAACATGAAAATTATTTTTTTTGAATTTTCGGCATTTCTGGCCAGGGAAATGACGGTTAAATATTAAATCGCATTTGAAATTTTCCGCGAGTTCTTCCGCATGGTTCCTCACTATTTGCGCATCTGAAGCTTTGTGAATTCTGAATAAAATGAAAAAATAAAAAAAGGTCATTCATAGGTATTGGCCAAATATTTCAGCTGTATAAAGTGTTCCGGCCTACGCATTCTTAGGGCTGAAAATTTAATTTTTTTTGAAAATTGAAAACAATTTTTTTCATTTTTTAAAGCTCTAAAAAAAACTCCACAAAATTTTTTTTTTGAAAAATTTCCTACCAAATTTTCAAATACTCAGAAAATTTTTGAAAATATTTTGAAATTTTTTTATTTTTTTAAATGCTCTAAAAACTTCCCAAAAATTTTTTTTTGGAAAATGTTTCTCCAAAATTTTATTCAAATACTCACGAAAAATTTTTTATAAATATTTTTGACAATTTTTATAAAAAATGTTTTAATAAAACAACGGTCAACTGAATTAAAATGCTCACAAATTTGTTTCTGTTAATATATTATATGCAAAATTGTGCTTTATAGTTTTAAATATTTGAAAATGTTGATTGGTCAGGGGTCACATTCGAAAAAATAATAATTAATTTGTATATAATGCATAACCAGCATAATATTAAAGAAATACGTGGGTGAGACCAGATGGCAACAGTGAAAACCAAGGGCAACACTTTTCGCAGATTTGATTTTAGACCTATGAGACAAATGGCAACACTCTGAAATTTTTGGTAATTTTCTATGGCACAATTTTTTCCAATTTACCCATAATTTCGATAAATATATTAAATTAATATTATCGAAAGCCTGCCTAGTGTCCTTTTTATCGAATCACCCTCCAGGAAAGACACTACGGGGTTTAGAAGTTCTTAAAAAGACTGCCGCATTACTAGACTGCCGAATTTATGAATCACAAAATCATCTAGCCACTTTGTAAATACAATCCCCGAAATTATGTTCCGAGTCAGAACTTCTGACCAATCACCGATTAGCCTGGCTTTGAAAGACATATAAAAATACCTAATCTTTATTGAGGCTTATTGTCTACACTAGTAAACTCGGTGGAACCGATTTGAAGAATTTCATTGGCAAGCCAGTTCAGACGTGGGAATCTAAATCACAAGAGAAAATGACTAGATAAGTCACTAACCTCATTACATCATGACTCCATGGACCGAAATCCACAGCTATGACACTCAAGATAAAAAGGGACCATCAGAGCAGGATCTTCGATATTTTTGTGAAATTTCGAATATAATTGTCAAATGTTAAATTCTAGACAAACTACCCGAAAAACTGTGTTTAATTCTTCAGAAAATAATGGTATCCAATTAAAAAAGCTGTGTGTGCCATTGTCTCACCCACATGTATATGGCTTGGTTGAAATTACATGTGGAACTGTAGAACTTTGCTCTGCAAATTGGCTTTCCTTCATTATATTTCTGTTTATTTGGCGCAATTTAAACTAAAAAAATACCTTTTACGCGTAGCAGTTTGTCACAAAATTAAAATTCTAGAAAGTTTGTCACAAGAGAAACAGCCCGTCCAGCACACTTGGTATCAGCCTGGCTTGTATATCGTCTACAGATGGACAATATTTGGCTAAAGATTGTTATGTCAAAAAAGTTGAAAAAAATTTGATGGAAATGATGCCCAAGGAGCTTACGGATATGAGTTGAGTGAAGATACCTGGAATCGATGCCAATAGAAGTTTCGATAAGAAACTGTAAAACTCTCATTTCTGATGTGAGAAGAGTCAGTCTCGTACCCACAGCTGGAAATAACATCTCGATCCATCGGCGTAAGTTGTCATTTCCTTCTTACAAATTCCTCAACTTTTTTTGTCTTAAATACCTTTTTGACACTTGGTCCCAACTAAAAAATTTACCCTCGGAGCCATATAAAAAAAAATTTTATAATGAAGTGAATTTTGTAATATATATTTTTATATGAAGTGTAATTTTGTATCATATAATATCTATCTATAATGGAAGTGAATTTTTGTAACATATATATTTTTTCAATAATGTGAAATTTTTGTACTATATATTTTTTTAATTAATGTGAATTTTTGTACATATATATTTTGTTAATAAGTTAACTTTTGTAATAATATTAATTTCAATTTACTAAACAATCAACAATCTCAACTCAAATTTCACCAAGCCGTGAATGGTAAAAATACTTCTCAAGAAAATATGTTGGTGAACGAATTTTCAATACCACAAGCAATTTTCGGGTCCCGCAAAGACTACAGAGGTTCAAGCGAAAGTCCCTCAAAGACGATTAGTGATGTTTTAGCAGAAAGGGCGGCAGCTTGTAAATTTGTCACTGACACATGGGTAAGCCGGTGAGATATTTGTATATAGCTTAGGTAGTTTCCTTTTGAGGCGCACAACCTTTCTGATGAACGTTTCGGGAAAACCTATTAAATGATATGGGAGAAACTATTTTTTGCAATAACTGCCAACTTAAAATCCATGGATTCCTATTATATCTAAACTACACCGTCTTATATATCCTGCTTTTCACACTGAGAATATTTGGCACCTGATTAGCCAAACAATAGCCTGTTTTTAGTAGGAGGCCCAATATTACACAAGTGTTAATGTCAATCAACCTTAATAAAATTCTCTCCATTGTGTTAAGTTCGAAAGATTGAATGCGAAAAAACTGTTTCACAATATCCATTCATCGGCTTTTCCCGTGACCGTCATAGAAGGGTTGACAGTCTTAAAAAACTACCTTATCTTTTCATTTTAAGCTGCCTAATAATCCACATCTCAAGTTTTAACTTAATATGGTGTCAAGCCCCAGAATTGTAGAGCGTTCTTCTTTTCAAACACGATTTATCAAGGTTTTCAATCGGCCACCCAAGAAATTTGTAGCTGTTGAGTTGCTGGATCTTATTGAAAATAATTGGGCTCAGATTCACTTGCACTGTTCCGATAATCTATTTTGGAATGGTTCTTCTTATAAACTTTCAGTAAGCCAATTGTCGCTTAGAATCAAACGGAAAAACTAAAAATTTGGAGAAACCAAGAAAGTTGGACGAAAACGAGGATTCTATTGTTCAAAATGAAAGTTTCTCGAAGTCCTACAAGAAACTTTTCAGCACTTAAAGTTCCGTTGACGAAATGAGTCGCTGAATTGAAAGAAGTATTTGCCCAAAAATCACAATATTAATTCGACAATGCATCAGCTGAAAATTTATTCATTTTAAGACTTGATGCCAATGGAATTCAAAAGCGCCCTTCCCGATTAGATAAATTTCGTCGAGACAAAATCATGGTCCTGTGACTTCCTCATCAAAAATTCGACCTTATTCCATCAAATAATCGCAAAGACTGAGTCGCTTTTCGGATCTCTTAAAAATATAGAAAAATTAATATAGTCGGATATTAATTAACTATTTAATTATTATAATAATTAATTAACATTATAGCAGTATTTTGATTTAACATGATAGATAAAACTTAAAACTTTATTTAGCGCTTTAGCCGAACGTTCAAAAATAAACAATTTTTAAATATTACTCTTATTATTATAATGTCTAAAACTACATCAAAATGATTTTATCTTAGGTCAGAATTCCTAGTTAAGTTTTATTTAAAACCGCAAAAACTTATTAAAAAAATATCCCTAAAAATAGAGAATGTCCAAGTACAATTGAAGCGGCTGCTAAGCTAAAGCAAATAAATAACCGAATGGATGCATGCTCTTTCTTCAAAAGACTCGAGCAAAATTTATATTGCATCAAAAGAACTAGACAGTTTATACCCGATATGGAATAGAAATTAAGAAAGTTAAACCGAAAAGAACGCCTAGCGAGACATTGTCCGCTAATAATAACATTTTCGAAAATTTAAATTTTATGTGAGATTATCCCAGCGGCGCAGTTTCTTTGAGGTTTGTTGTAACTTGCTCGATGAGTCATATTTCGTTATATCATATTTCACCCACTTATTTCTTTGAGAATCTTTATCAATATTCAGCAAAATAATTGAATTCAAAATCCATTTTGAGACTTTTTAGACAAATTATAAAAATCGAATATTATCAAAAAAATATTCTAAAAAATTTTTCTGAGTAATTTTTTGATGTTTGGTAGAAAAAAAAAATTTTCAAAAATTTTTGCAGCGTTTTAGATAAAATAAAAATCGAAAAAAAAAAATTTCCTTCGAAAATGACAAAAAATTTTTCAAAAATTTCCAAAATTTTTTTTTTTAAAAATTTTTTTCAAAATCTAGCAAATTTTTTGTGGACTATGACCTTATTAAATATCAGATTTAATGGTTTTATATACTAAAACCCAAGTTAGGCTCTGAATGAGCGTTTTCAAAAATCATTTCTGACCACTAGATGGCCGAATTTTTTTTTTTCTTCCCCGGAATCGTTTTTCTGGCAACAACCCCCTGATGTGCAATGACTTTTATCACTATCGATAGTGTTCTCGTGTTGGTGTTGACCGCTGCGCACCCTAACTATAGGAGTAAATAAATTTTTACTGGGAAGATTTACAATCTATTTTTTCGAGAATTTTCAGCGTTATTTCAAAATTCCGCGTAAAAATCAGATTGAAAGCCGTTTTTTAATTAATCTCTTATCACCTTTTGGTTAGACTGCGTAGCACTACCCTTTTAACGTGTGATTTAAC